>LGRX02033263.1:0-24764 GCA_001247695.2 Cymbomonas tetramitiformis
TGTTATCGCCGGGCGTTAGTATATTGTTAGCACGCCTGTAGCATACCAAACGCGTCCTAACGACATACTATCCGCAGGTCGGTGTCGACGGAGATCCAGGCCGAACATGTGTGGATGACGCCTTTAGAGATGGCATGGAAGCTGCGAGACGACGCACATGAAAAGGCAATACGGGAGGGAGAACTGCGAGAAGATTGATTCTTGCTATGTGATTGTGGCATGTGCTATGACACGGCGACGTGGTGGGGTAAAACAACCGTATGGCGTCACCGGAAGCTATTTAAAAGGATTCGCCGCGCACGTGCCTACGCGGATGCGGTAGATGTCTCCGTACCGGATGTGCGTATGGACATGGCTTTGGACGATGACCCCGAGACGACCGAGCTCCCCGACCACTCTCCGCGTCATGGGGATGTGAACCTGGCGAGGTGACCCCCCTTCCCCCCCCTAGGAATGTTTGCATGTCGGCGTTAGGGTCCCTTTAAGACGCCGTCAGCATGCCGGCTAACGGCAGTATAAGTGCGTGCTATCTCCAGGCTCGGCCACGACTCCCCGCTGCCCGCCTCGCCTTCGCCACTCCCCGAGCAGGTTCAAGTGGACGATCGTGAGGTAGCGGATTCCGCCCGCTCCGACGATCCGACGATCCACGAGGAGGATTTGGAAAGTTTCGACGATGACCGCTCCTATAGCGATGATTTCGCATCATGCCAAGGCGAAAACTTTGAGGAATGCGGGGATCCATTTGCCGAGGTTGAGGGTGATGACATTGGCGAAGCCGGATCTATGAAAGGCGACGACGATCGGATGGATGCAGACGATGCGATCATGGACGACATGAGAACAGCGACGGCCGAGTTGATCGCAGGGATCAAGAGGTTGATGGCCGGGCAGCAAGAGGTGAGCACATATGTGTTGGCATGCTGATAGCATACAGACAGTATGCCTTTAGCATGATCCAAGTGTGCTAGGGACGCACTTTGACACCGATTGTTATATAATGATCACGGCGTTCGATGGTGACCACACGCAGGAGATGGACGCGAACCCCGTGGCAGACCCGCGCCACCCACCGATTAACTCATTCAAGATGCTTCTCGACCTCTTGGAATGGAACACCGAAGGCAAGATGTCGCGAGACTCGTTTGACAAGCTCCTCGCCATCATTCATGAACATTTCGGAAAACATTTGGGAACCTTTCCAACGAACTTCAAAGCCGCATGGAAACAGTTCGAAGTGTTCGACGCCCCCTGCAACAGGGTTGACTTATGTGTGAAAGGATGCGTGTTCTTCGAGGGAGAGTACGCCACCGCCGACGTGTGCCCGAAGTGCAATGAGCCCCGGTGGGAGGCATTGGGCGAGATGGGGGAAGTGGACGCGGGGAAGGGCAAGAAAGCGCGATCACAATTCTTTTGGTGGAATGTTGCGGACTTGCTGAGACGTGTGTACGCAAATCCATACACCGCGGAGATGATGCTCGCTCACTCCAGGCACGTTCCACCGGCAGACGGATCGGTGCGCACTATCTGGGGTAAGTCTTCCACACAGTACCCCGTTATCATGTGGTTAGCATGTAAACGACGTCTTACGCCTGTCGTTAGCGTGTGTTTAGCATGTCTAACTCATTTACACGTGTTCTATGCCTTCATCGGATGGTAAGGAATGGCAGGAGCGGAAGAACGTGCGACACGTCGATTTTTTCAAGGAGGCCAGGAACGTGAGCATTCTGTTGAGTGCGGATGGGGCGGCTTTGTGGCAAAACAAAATGGGGGTGTTCCCTATCTACTTTCAAATCTTGAACCTACCTCCGGAGCTTCGCACGAAGTATGAGAACATGGAGGTATACGGAATCATTGAAGGACAGCACCCTGCGAACTCCCAATTACTGTATGGCAAGCTGGTGGATGAGCTCGTGGAGTTGTGGGACGAAGGCTTTGTGTGTTGGGACTCATACACCGACGAGCACGTGCGGTTGAAGGTCATGCTCTTTGCCATACTCATGGACTATAAGGGAGCGGTTGATGCCGCACAAGTCATGGACGTCGGTTCGTACGCTGGGTGCCTAGTATGCAAGATCCGGGGGACATTCGCAACATGTTTGCACAAGATGGTGTACATGTTCAGCAAGCAAGATCCACCAGGTATGTATATAGCACGTTCTTAGCATACTATCGGTATCGTACGAACATGCTAAAGGCATGCTATCCGTATCATGAATGCATTCTGGACGTATGTTTGACGATTTCTTTGTTCTCACTTCGGCTTAGGCACTCAACCGTTGCGCACGGACGCCGAGTACAAGCGTCATGGCGCAAGGCACGAAGATCTACGGGATAGTGGAGACCCAGAACTTTCGGGCGCGACCTTGGAGGAGAGCATGAGAAAGACGGGCGTGAAGTTCTTGAGCGTGTTTACTCGGTTGGTTTACTTCAAGCTCTACCGTGATTTCATCCTGGATGGCATGCATGACATCATGAACTTAGCGAACAGGATTGCCGCATCATTGCTCGGGGTCGACTTCACCGACGCCGTCCGCCAGCAAGCGAGAGAGGATGGTGTCCACCCCACGTGGCATGCCACAACCAAGGTGAAGAATAGTAAAGGTAGGCAACTATTCGCGTGTTAGCATGTTCATAGGGTTGTGTTAGGTTGTTGTGGCAATATTACCGACAGCCTAAACGCATGCTAACAGTATTTTCATGTTTTTTTAATTGTGCCGCAGGGGCGGAGGTTTTGGTGTACAAGATGACGCATGGACCTTTCGCGATTCCACCCCGCCCTAACAAAACGTCCACCACGAAGCGATGTTTGGAGACCGCGCGCTTGTTTTTGCGGAGCATCAGGGCGACGGAGGGATGGGGGCGTGGTCACTTACGATTGCTACAAACTACCGCCGATAAGAAAGCCGCCAAGCACATTCGGGCTCATGACGGTTTGAAGCTCGTGCAGAACGGTACCATGGCGACAGTCTGCGCTTGGCCACGAGATTACGGGCAGCCCGCCAATCTATTGGCGAAGATAGTGGGCCGAATGACCATGATCGTGCGGGAGCTGACGACGAAACAAGTGCGGCCTCAGGTAATCTGTTAGCATGTCGTTAGTAGGTAAGCATGATACCGTTAGCACGTTAAGCACAGTATATGGGCGTCCTAACATACTGCTATGTGCAGGATATGGGGCTACTTGCACGAGAAATAGAGCTATTTTTCAAGGACTTGGAGGCGGCCGGACCAGCGTATATGTGGTGTGTTATTAACACTCACATGTTTTCTCACATGGTCACGCAACTTGAGAAGTATGGTCCAATGCGGGAAGTGTGGATGTACGCCTTTGAGTCCTTGAACGGCCACATCAAATCCCTAGCGAGGAGCAACTCCATGCCCGTTCCAGCCATAATGAATTACTTCAGTCGCGTGAAGAATATTCTTCTTGCAGTCAACTAAAAAATGCAATACAGGGATCGGTTGGAGCGAGGCTTATCGATTGATTTCGATTATTTTGAACTACCCGCGATCGATTGATTCCGATATTTCATGGGTCCGATTGATCGATATTGATTTTTCACCCTGTTAATCGATCGATATTGATTTTTTCAGCTGCTTGGTAATCGATCGATTCCGATTTTGTCAGCAAAGTTCCGATATATCGATATATCGATTCATCGATATGTCAATTCACCGATCCTCCACAAGCCGAGATAATTTCATGACGATAGGCGGCATGCATGCAATATATATGGGAACGCAAGGATTAGAAGTAATTTCACCTTGTCACCAAGGTTGTCAATCAGATACAAAACAGACTGATATCAGATCTGATCGGTCTGATCTGATCTGATACCTCTGATACCTCTGATTCGTCTGATCGTGGGAGGCACGGGAACATATGGGTGCCTGAAGGGACTATTTTGGGGACATTTTGCTGGACTTCGGGTTTAGGCTTAGTTATTATGGGCTCTGACTAGCCCCTAGCCTGACCCTGCTTCCGTCTCGTGTCCGTGACATCCTAGCACAGTAGTACAGTACAGTAGTACAGTCATCGTTTCACTGTCTGGGTTTCCGAGAGCATAAAGCTTCGGCCAGACACAAGTTATATGATTATCAGTTTGTTTCCTAGCGAGCTTAGCCGGACAGCGTATCTGTCTTCCTCGCAGGTTATAGGCCGCACCGGCTTTCCGGTGATTCTGATGATGGCACAGCGCCTTGCTGTTGCCATGTTCGGCTAAGTAGGACGTAGGAGGGGTTGAGCGCCCACTTGGGCGGTGGTGTATTACTCTTACGGCATGGCCTTTTGACTTGGCAGTGATGGCGGCACGCATTGTGCTCGCCTTCGCTGCGCAGGAGATCAGTTTGTGACAGGTTGTATTTTATTTTACGGCAGTATCGTCGCACGAGAGTTGATCCGCATCGTGCGCCACTGGCCCTGGCGAGGACGCTCCACACGTTGTGCATTTTGGCCGCTCTTACCTTCCGCTTACGACCTGTGAAATCCGATCCGTTCAGCTGAGACTTCTACAGAACATCTGGCCGCTGTAAGCGTTCTTACACCATCTCCCTGTTTAGCTCGACCTTCTCCCCTGTCTCTCCATCATGGTTACCACAGCGAATAGAGTGACGCGGTCTCGCGTCCGTAGATTAGAAACGATTTTTGATGACGTTGGTGCACAGCACGCTGCGACACCGCACACGCCGCAGCTGCCAGCTCCGACCACTGCAGCTGCGAAAGAGGTTCTTGAAAAATGTCAGCGGCTTGCTCGGGAAAATTTCGACAGAAAGGTGGCCAAGACCGTTGCCACTAAAATTCTAGGCGACAAATCGGAGCGCTTTGCAGGGACAGAGGCAGACGCAGTGGACATTTTTTCACAATTGATGCATGAGCTCCGCACGCAGTTTGTGCTTCAATCATCGGCGTTTGCTCCCCTGTTTGACTTGACTGACATGGCAGTTGAGGCTAGGCATGAGGCGAATGAATTGTTGCTCTCGGCTCTGACATTTCTGGCTCGCCCTGGCTCGCCTGCTCGTGACTGGCTTGAGGCCTCTGGGTCCGACGTTCCTGGAGATGGCAAGCGCGCTGCCCTTGAGGTGGTGCGCATGCTCCAGGAACGTTCGGAACCCTTTGACTCTTTTGAGTTGCTGCTGGCGGTCCGCATCCCCAGCAGCAAAGATCCTGACCGTGGCATCCGCGAGTTCAATGGCCTGTTGAGGGACGTTCAGCGTTCCCACAACTTGCCAGAGGACGCGGTGAAACGGCAGTTTCTGAAGGCTCTCGGCGATTCATGGCTATACCGTGATTTGGCTAACTCTCTGGCTCGGGCTGACCAGCGGCAGGGCGTGTCTCTCCTGACTATTCAGGCTCGTGTGCGGGAGCAGTTCCGCCACGGCCTGAAAGTCTCTGACGCCCCTGTCTCTGCCCTGTCATTTGGCGATGGCGCGTCTGACCTGGCTGCGGCGTTGTCCAGTCTGCAGAAGCAGCTGGAGCGCATGCAACAGGACATTCGTGACCTGAAGCGGCAGAAGCGGGAAGGGCCTCCGCCTGCGGGCAAGCACCTTACCCGCTCTGCTGCCAAGCTTCATCGTGCTGGTGTTCGGCCGCTTGGCACCGCTCCTCCTGTCTCATTTGACAAGAAGAGTGGTGCCTTCGTGCCCCACTGCAAGAATGCGGTGTGTGCACAGAGTGGTTTAAAGCACTGGCATGCTGAATGCCCCAACGGCGGTCTTCACTCTGCCCACTATTGTAGTGCGGTTGAAGACTACGAGACTGACTGCTTGGCTGTTCGTTTCCAGCGGTTCTATGACGCTGGGGATGAACATGCCTTCGAGTCGCTCTGCACGATGGAGGGTCGCCCAGAGGTGTGCGAGCTGTCGGCACATTCTTTTGTGACGGCTGAGCCCACGTCTCTGCGGCACTTTCGGGATGCGGCGGCTTCCGCTCAGGATGCGGCAGCTGACGAGGGCTCGTTCCCGCTGGTCACGTTCCACTCGAGTGCACAGGACTCGATTCCGCCACCGCCTGCGGTTCGGGATCCCTCTGCACTCGTGGCTGGTGGTGTGCCTACGGCTCATGACCCACCAGTGGCTGTCCCTGGCTCTCTCGGCTTGCCTGGCTCTATCCCATCACTCCAGCTTGGCGACTCTGCACCGGCTCCGCTGTTTGCTGGCATGAGGATTGAGGCCTCTGACGTTGGCTCTGAGGTCTCTGACAACGACCAAAACTCTGACAATGACTCTGACGGCGGGCAGCAAGTGGCTTTTGACTCCTTCGGCACTCTTGAGCATGACTCTGACAGGGGGGCATCGCCACTATCAGCTCCGATGTGCCGTCCACGGGCTCCGCCGAGTTTTCTCCGATGTGCATTGATGTCCTCGATGCTCTGCTGTTCTCTGCTGGCCAGTGCTACGGCATCTCTGGTTGCCGTGGGCGGTGGTGACAGGGGCCTGGTTGAGCCCGGAGTCACCGTCCATCGGTCTACTGGGGATCTCTTTGCTTCGGATCCGCCACTTGGCTCTCTGGACATCCGTGATTGGCCGCCGGACGATCGAGTTCTTTTATCTCTTTCTTCGATGTTCAAACCGCCATGGGAATCTGCTTGTCTGAGTTCTTCAGTTAATTTACTTTCTGCTGTGGAACCGCCTTGCCCACTTGGGCCTGGTGGTGCTCAATTTCGACAACACAGTCTGCAATTCACTTCGGGGTTACTCTGTATTTACATCCCAACCGCTGAACTCGGCTCTGCTGACCAGCTTCAAAGTGGCTGAGTTTCTAGTCAATCATCCTGGCAGCTTGATTAGCTTTAGCCCAGTAGTGGGATGACCGGGTCAAGACCCCGGCACCCAGCTAGAAGTGATCGGTTTCCACCGAGTTGCACGTAGGTGTTTGTTTATTATCACGTGGCTGTATACCCTGTACCTGCCTTGCTAGGTAGTCACACCCACGGGTGGTGTGCTGGACTTCGGGTTTAGGCTTAGTTATTATGGGCTCTGACTAGCCCCTAGCCCGACCCTGCTTCCGTCTCGTGTCCGTGACATCCTAGCACTGTACTGTACAGTAGTACAGTACAGTAGTACAGTCATCGTTTCACTGTCTGGGTTTCCGAGAGCATAAAGCTTCGGCCAGACACAAGTTATATGATTATCAGTTTGCTTCCTAGCGAGCTTAGCCGGACAGCGTATCTGTCTTCCTCGCACATTTTGGGGACATTTTGGACAATTTTTACCCATATTAAAACGTCGCATCTGATATTTTACATCGGCGCACTCTAAGAATCCGATTCATCGATGAAATATTGGCGGTTATCGATAAATTATCGACGAGTATCGATAAAAATCGCATAATGTCGATATTTATCATTAAAACATGAAGGTATCGACACACATCGATAAATTATCGACCATTGTGGGCTGTAAGGACACACTCGAAAGCATGTTCGCGGAAAGCAAACAGAATCGTGTCGATATTTTATCGATATATGTCGATGATTTATCGATATATGTCGACTCATAAATACGTTTATCGGTAAACATCGATGCTGGAAGTGACGCCCCGACTGTCATTCCTATAGTTAGGGTGTATGACTGTCACCGGTCCCGGAACCCTAGACTCCGAACATATAACGGGAAGACTCGGTATTCTGTTTATCCGGTTCTTTATTCTGATGCACCACACTCCGAATATACAGTCAAGCTGATATATTCAGCAGGTTTGGTACCACGCACGCTTAGTTTTACACTGCGACTTTGGCCATGATTGGCTAAACACCGGCGCTTGAGATGGGGTGAGGGACCCGCGTTAGAGAGACTTTCGGTACGGGCGGTATGGCTCGGTTACGGACACGCGGTTGATTGGACATGATTGGGTAGCGCTGACGACAGTTTATTTTCCGTGAAGTATCGTTGGGCTGGATTTTGTTGTTTCTGGTCTCCGGAACACCGTACGACATTGATCACGTCCTTTCGTCCCACACGACCACGCACAATTTACTGTTTCCCTGATTATACGAGAACAGGTGTTCCGCTCGGGTAAAACAAACTGGCTAAGCTCCCATAATCAGTCCGGCCGAGTGCTTTTATCATGCATCTCGGAAACCCGGATAATACGAAGTGATGACTGACAGTACAGTACTACTGTACTGTCATCCTAGCTACTAGCGGAGTCACGGTTCCGATCAGAGACGGGTCAGGCTAGGGGCTATCAGAGCCCATAATAATAACCCTGAACCTAAAGTCCAGCACACCACCCGGAGCTGTGACTGCAGCCAATAGGGCTAGGCAAGCGGAGCTAACTAAACAGATAACAAACAGCACTTTACTGGAAACAGATATACTTCAAGCTGGGTGCCCGGGGACTTGTCCCGGCACAACCCACCACTGCGGCTAAGGCTAATCACACCACCAGGATTTGAAATAAGCAGACTCTAGCCACTGCAAAGCTGGTCGGCAGAGCCGAGTTCAGCAGACGGATTCCAAGGCAGGAAAACATCCGAAGTAAGTCGAGACGAAAACTTGTAAGTACTGACACCACCAGACCCAAGTGGGTCAGGCGGATCCCAAAGTGGAGTGGCAAAACCATCAGATTGCAAAGCCGCTGAGGTCGATTGAGAAAAGAATTGCGCCACATCCCGCGGCGGCAATGACGAACCAGTAGTAATCACAGGCGGGTAAAGGGAATCCAGTAATGCACCACCGGGATGAACCGCACCGTAGCCGTAGGTGGCTCCGGGCTCAACCAGGCCCCTGACATCACCGCCGACCACGAGTGTCGGCATCGCCGTAGCACTGAATAGAAACGTAGCCACCATGAAAAGAGTGAGTGCAAATTCTCCGATGCCAAATGGCCTGGAGCCCCTGGGGACTCCGAACCGCCGAAATGCCGCAGCCGCCGGCGGTGCACCCCCCTCAATTCCAGTCAGGCAGACACCAGGAGGGCAGTCCGAGCCCTCTCCATCATCATCGGAGCCACACACCTCAACAGGCTCAGGGTCAATGTCAAACCAGTCAGGGTGGACAGTGTTGAATGTTTTGAAAGAGTTGTCAGCAGGAGCCATCGGGCCGAGAGCCAGAGAGGCAGACGGCGGCACGAAGGCGGCACGGCTGACCTCATGCAAGTCAATCGGCTTACCATGCACGGGTGCAGAGGCCTTCGGCAGCAGCCGCTTGCTGGCGGTCGGCTCAGCGACACCACCAGCAAGCGGACCGCTGACCTCAGCAAATGCAACACGGCCAATGGAAAGGTGCTCATCAGGTGCAGACTCAGCAGAGGCAGCAGCATCCTTGAACTGCTGCAGAGCCGTAGGCTCTGGAGCAAAGGAATGCGCAGACAGCTCACAGATTTCAGGTTGCCCCACGAGAGCACACAAGTGCTCCATGGACCCCTCATCCCCAGCGTCATAGTACCGCTGAAAACGAAGGGCAAGCACGTCGGAGTCATAAGACTCGACGGCTTGGCAGTAGGATGCCGAGATGGACAGCGGGTGAGTGTCCTTGTGAGGACACTCACTCAGCCAATGCTTTGACCCAACGGCGCGGCACTTCTCGTGCCTGCACGTTGGGACAAAGGTGCCAGACCGCTTGTCAAAAGCCACCTCCGAAGAGGCGGAGTGAGCAAGCGGTTGCACTCCAGGTCGGTGGAAGTTGCGCGGAGTGTGTTTCCCAGGGGGCTTGGAGCCACCCTTCTTAAGGGAATCGACATCCCGCTGCAACTTGACCAACTGAGCACTGAGCCGATCAATGGCCGAAGCCAGGCCAGTGTCAGTGGTGCAAGATGCAACAGACATGGGCCGCCCCGCAGTGCGCTTGCCCGAGAGCCGCCCACAGCGGTACTGCTCACGGACTCGTGCCTGCAAGGTGAGCAGACTCACAGCCGCACGCTGGTCAGCTCGAGCAAACGAGTCAACCAGCGCGGCGTAAGCCGGCCCAGACAGCGCAGAGATGAATTGCCGTTTAACAACGTCCTCGGGCAGCGCCTGTAGACGCTGTGCATCCCGAAGGCAGCTGTTAAACAGCCGAATGTCAGAGTCAGGGTCTCGCTCATCAGAGATCCTAACCTCAAGCAGCTCCGCAAATGCATCGAACGGGGTCGATACATCCGCAAGCATACGCACCACCTCGAGGGTGGCACGTTTGCCATCGGCAGGAACATCTGAACCAGAAGCCTCTACCCAATTACGGGCAGGAGACCCTGGCGCAGTCAGCAGCAGCAGCACAGAGTATAACAGCTCATTCGCAGCAGACAGAACAGGGGCGTCAGCAGCTGTCAGCTCAAACAGGGGTGCAAACGCAGGCGACTGCAGCGTGAACAGCTGCTGCAGTTCGGATACCAATTGCGAAAAAATGTCCGAAGCTGAATTCTCGTTGCCTTTAAATTTTGCAGTTTTGTCACCCAGAACTTTTGTTGCTGCCGTCTTGGCACACTGAACATCGAAAGAATCTCTGCGCAACCTCTGCAAAAGTACGGCTGCCGCAGTGGACGCCTCAGACTCTCCCGAAGCCAAATGCGGAGTCGATGGCGTAGCCGCATTCAGCGCCCCAACATCATCAAAAATGGTTGCTAGTTTCCGCGCTCTAGCGCGTGTGCGTGGTCCAATCGGAGTCTCCATAGTAAAAATGACGGCAAGATGGGGTCACGGGCTAACGGAGCGACAGTAGTAAGCATCACGCAGCGGCCAATCCTGCAGAAGTCTCAGCGGTAAAAACAACATCAAACAGGTCATGAGCCGACTGGCTAAAAGTGGTTGCGACCCACAATACGCGGAATGCCCTCTCCACCGGCCAGGTGAAACGTAAAAAGAAGCCATAATAAGCGACGATACTGCTGCCGAAAAATGTGCCATAAAACTGATCTCCACTTCAAAAAGAGGCCATACCGCGGAAAGACGAACTACTGCCTAAGGGGGCGCCCACCCCATCTCTGTGTCAAAACTTAGCCAAACATGGCAACAGCTAGGCGCTGTGCCATCAGAATTACTAGGGAAGTGGTGACGCGCATAACCTGCGAGAACAGGTGTTCCGCTCGGGTAAAACAAACTGGCTAAGCTCCCATAATCAGTCCGGCCGAGTGCTTTTATCATGCATCTCGGAAACCCGGATAATACGAAGTGATGACTGACAGTACAGTACTACTGTACTGTCATCCTAGCTACTAGCGGAGTCACGGTTCCGATCAGAGACGGGTCAGGCTAGGGGCTATCAGAGCCCATAATAATAACCCTGAACCTAAAGTCCAGCAGATTATCCTCGACGACCCGCCGCAACTCGCTGGCCGTCGCCCACGCCGTTGGTCTCGCCTCGCATTTTCCACCTCACCCTATCTCTACAGTCATTTCACTATGGGTACTTCTACGAGATCTCACACCGCGGCCGCACGCCGCTCACTAGTTACAATTTTCGACGATGCCGCAGCTCGACATGCGACCACTCCAGCCACCCCTACGGTTTCGGCTACCCCAGCTGCCCAGTCAGCAGGGGCACTGTTCCTCGACGCTGTCAAACGTCTAGCAAAAGAATCCTTCGACGAGCGTGCCGCTAAACTCGTCATCAAGAAGGTGTACGACGACAAACATGGCCGTTTTGACGGTACGGAGTCGAACGTCAGCTCCGTTTTCGCCCGTCTGGTGCTGGCATTACGGGACATTTTCGTCACTGAGGAGTCCGCGTTTTCTTCTCTGTTCGACCTGGAGGATGCCGCGTTGCCCGTTCGCGCCGAGGCGAACAAACTTCTGTTTTCGACACTGGAATTCATCATCGCTCCGGTGTCGCCCGCGGCAGACTGGATGGAGTCTTCAGCGGAGGCACACCCGTTTGATGGGAAGCGGGTGTTGCTGGAGATTGCCAGGATGCTCCTGGATTCCGGCGGGCCCTTCCAGGGCACCGCGGAGCTTCTGCTGGACTTTAGGTTCAGGGTTATTATTATGGGCTCTGATAGCCCCTAGCCTGACCCGTCTCTGATCGGAACCGTGACTCCGCTAGTAGCTAGGATGACAGTACAGTAGTACTGTACTGTCAGTCATTACATCGTATTATCCGGGTTTCCGAGATGCATGATAAAAGCACTCGGCCGGACTGATTATGGGAGCTTAGCCAGTTTGTTTCACCGAGCGGAACACCTGTTCTCGCAGGTTATGCGCGTCACCACTTCCCTAGTAATTCTGATGGCACAGCGCCAAGCTGTTGCCATGATTGGCTAAGTTTTGACACAGAGATGGGGTGGGCGCCCCCTTAGACGGTAGCTTTCTCTCCGCAGTATGGCCTACTTTTGAAGTGGAGATCAGTTTTTTTCGGCATTTATTCGGCAGAGTATCGTCGCTGAGTATGGTTATATTTTACGTTCCGTTTGATCAGCGGGCAGGACACTCCGCGTTTTGTGGGTCGCTCCCACGGTTAGCCACTTGGCTCATGACCTGCTTGATTGTGCTATTGCTTGCTGAGGCTCCTGCAGGAAATGGCCGCTGCGAGATTGTCCATTACTGTCGCACCGCTAGCCCGCAATCCCATCTCACCGTCATTTTAAAAATGGACACAACGCCAAGACCACGTACACGCGCCAGGGCGCGTAAATTAGCGACTATTTTCGATGATGTTGGGGCATTGAATTCGGCTACCCCCACGACGCCGCATTTGGCTTCGGCTGACGAATCGGCTGCCGCTGCAACGCTCGTTCAGCGGTTGCGGAAGGATTCTTTCGATGTTCAATGTGCGAAGACAGCAGCCACTAAAGTTCTGGGAGACAAAACGGCGAAATTTCATGGCAATGAGTCGTCGGCTTCGGACATTTTTTCGCAGCCGGTTTCCGAAATTCAGCAGCTTTTCACGCTGCAGTCGCAGGCACTTGCACCCCTGTTTGAGCTGTCTGCTGCCAATGTCCCTGTCATGACTGCTGCAAATGAGCTGTTGTATTCTGTGCTGTTGCTGCTGACTGCGCCAGGGTCTCCTGCCCGTAATTGGGTGGAGGCTTCTGGGGCCGATGTTCCTGCTGACGGCAAACGTGCCACCCTCGAGGTGGTGCGTATGCTCGCTGATGATTCGACTCCGTTCGAGTCTCTGACTGAGCTGCTTGACGTGAGAATTTCAGATGAAAGTGACCCTGACTCTGGCATTCGTCTTTTTAACAGTTGTCTTCGGGATGCGCAGCGTCTGCAGACGCTGCCCGAAGACGCTGTTAAAAGGCAATTCCTCTCTGCCCTGTCTGGACCGGCTTACGCCACGCTGGTTGACTCGTTTGCTCGAGCTGACCAGCGTGCGGCTGTAAGTCTGTGATAGAACAGGTGATAATGGGTATATATATTGATGAAGATATATAGCAATATCACTGAAACAGGGACTCAGAAAGCAGTGGCTGGGGAAACCGGTGATACAAAACTGATAGAAGGATTACGGGAGTGAGCTTTCTAGCAGGTGAGTGTCATACGGTGACACACGACCAGTGACACACGCAGCAAGGGGTGATACTAGGAGAAGCTGGACCCCCATACAGTGGGGGGGGATTTCAGCTTCCCCGTGACACCACCTCACCCCGAAGGTGTGAGTGGCCATGCAAGAGCAAGGAAAACCCTAAGCCCTAACCCAATGTCAATTTAGTGTCCAGGCCGAGGGGGCCTTTTCCAACCCAGCTAGAAGCACATCCGTGCATGGGCGCTGCCTAGGCATCTAAGAGACATATAAACAGGCTAGGCGGGCTAGTCCCGCTCTACGGTCTTTGTACATCAGGGCAAGTATCTACAAGCCGCGACGTGATTGCGGAATGGCGGCGGCGGAGTTCTCGATTGCAGAAGTCCTCGAGCGCCACGAAAACGATGAATCAGCCAATGCCCACGCGGTGCCAAAGCCAAAAGCGGCCTGGCACCACCAGAGCGAATGCGTCGCTGAAGAGGGGATAGGGAGGTGGAAGGTGGAAAATGCGGTGGCACCACCAGACACCACCAGATGGCGACAAAGGGGTGCGCCAGGTGAGAGTGAAGAATGCGGAGGGGAGAGGGTGTTGAAGTCAAAGTTCTCGTGGTCGATGTTGTTGAACACGCTGGTGTCGATTTTGGTGCTTGGTGCATAAGCACCACCAAGCACCACCAGACTGTAGCCAGCGGTAAATTGTCGATGTCGAAGTAGTTCAAGCGCAGATCTGACCGCGGCCATGCGCGCAATCTGACGCAAAGAAGCCATGCAGCTGCGGCTGTAAAATCTGTGAGGTATAAGGTTTGGGTTTGGGTGGCAAAAGATAACTTTTTGCAAAATCAACCAAATCAAGAGATGAAAAAGTCAATTTGGGGTGAATTTTCACGAGGAAAACGTCGGTGAGGTCAAAAACGTCGTACGGTAAAGCGGTCCCCCGGCAGCAGGGGCGCTGCTGGCCAGAGTGTAGAAGGATTCTTGTAAAAAATGACGGAGTGCACCAAAATGCACGAAAGCCGACGAAGACGGTGCGCGGGATACCAATCACAGTCGGTTGGCAAGCCACGAAAGACGGAAGCGGCAAAAAGAACGGAGACGGAAAGGTACTCGCCGCTTTTTACGGTGCGGATCAAGCCGCGATAGCTGTGATGTCAACAGCTGACGGAGACGGTGCGCAGATTCCCAGTCACAAACGGTAGGGTAACCCACGATAAACGGCAGCGGCAAGAGGAACGGAGACGGAAAAAATGCCGCTGTTACGGTACGCAGTTGAATTAAGCTGCGCGTTGAAGGTAATCAAAACGGTGCTGACGGTTTTTTAGAATCGGGTAAACCGAAGCGAGCCGAACCAACCAGAATCACCACTGACGTGAAGTGGGACCGATAACCTGATAGAACAGGTGATAATGGGTATATATATTGATGAAGATATATAGCAATATCACTGAAACAGGGACTCAGAAAGCAGTGGCTGGGGAAACCGGTGATACAAAACTGATAGAAGGATTACGGGAGTGAGCTTTCTAGCAGGTGAGTGTCATACGGTGACACACGACCAGTGACACACGCAGCAAGGGGTGATACTAGGAGAAGCTGGACCCCCATACAGTGGGGGGGGATTTCAGCTTCCCCGTGAGTCTGCTCACCCTGCAGGCGCGCGTGCGCGAGCAGTACCGCTGCGGGCGGCTCTCGGGCAAGCGCACTGCGGGGCGCCCCATGTCCGTGGCATCTTGCACCACTGACACTGGCCTGGCTTCGGCCATCGAGCGGCTCAGTTCTCAGTTGGTCAAGTTGCAGCGGGATGTGGATTCCCTTAAGAAGGGTGGCTCCAAGCCACCTCATGGGAAACACACTCCGCGCGGCTTCCACCGACCTGGAGTGCAACCGCTTGCTCATTCCGCCTCTTCGGAGGTGGCTTTTGACAAGCGGTCTGGCACCTTTGTCCCAACGTGCAGGCACGAGAAGTGCCGCGCCGTTGGGTCAAAGCATTGGCTGAGTGAGTGTCCTCACAAGGACACTCACCCATTGTCCATTTCGGCGTCCTACTGCCAAGCCGTCGAGTCTTATGACTCCGACGTGCTTGCCCTTCGTTTTCAGCGGTACTATGACGCTGGGGATGAGGGGTCCATGGAGCACTTGTGTGCTCTCGTGGGGCAACCTGAAATCTGTGAGCTGTCTGCGCATTCCTTTGCTCCAGAGCCTACGGCTCTGCAGCAGTTCAAGGATGCTGCTGCCTCTGCCGAGTCTGCACCTGATGAGCACCTTTCCATTGGCCGTGTTGCATTTGCTGAGGTCAGCGGTCCGCTTGCTGGTGGTGTCGCTGAGCCGACCGCCAGCAAGCAACTGCTGCCGAAGGCCTCTGCACCCGTGCATGGTAAGCCGATTGACTTGCGCGGGGTCAACAGTGCCGCCTTCGTGCCGCCGTCTGCCTCTCTGGCTCTCGGCCCGATGACTTCTGCTGACAATTCATTCAAAACATTCAACACTATCCACCCTGACTGGCTTGACATTGACCCTGAGCCTGTTGAAGTGTGTGACTCCGATGACGATGGAGAGGGCTCGGACTGCCCTCCTGATGTCTGCCTGACTGAAGTTGAAGGGGGTGCACCGCCGGCGGCTGCGGCATTTCGGCGGTTCGGAGTCCCCAGAGGCTCCAGGCCATTTGGCATCGGAGAATTTGCACTCACTCTTTTCATGGTGGCTACATTTCTGTTCAGTGCTACGGCGATGCCGACACTCGTGGTCGGCGGTGGTGTCAGGGGCCTGGTTGAGCCCGGAGCCACCTACGGCTACGGTGCGGTTCATCCCGGTGGTGCATTGCTGGATTCCTTTTGCCCGTCCGTGATTACTACTGGTTCGTCAATGCCGCCGCGGGATGTGGAACCGTTCTTTTCTCAATCGACCTCAGCGGCTCTGCAATTTGAAAGTTTTGCCACTCCACTCCGGGATCCGCCTGACCCACTTGGGTCTGGTGGTGTCAACACTTATGATGTTTTATCTCAACTTACTTCGGATGTTTTCCTGCCTTGGAATCCGTCTGCTGAACTCGGCTCTGCCGACCAGCTTTGCAGTGGCTAGAGTCTGCTAATTTCAAATCCTGGTGGTGTGATTAGCCTTAGCCGCAGTGGTGGGTTGTGCCGGGACAAGTCCCCGGGCACCCAGCTAGAAGTATATCTGTTTCCAGTGAATGCTGTTTGTTATCTGTTTACTTAGCTCCGCTTGCCTAGCCCTATTAGCTACAGTCACAGCTCCGGGTGGTGTGCTGGACTTTAGGTTCAGGGTTATTATTATGGGCTCTGATAGCCCCTAGCCTGACCCGTCTCTGATCGGAACCGTGACTCCGCTAGTAGCTAGGATGACAGTACAGTAGTACTGTACTGTCAGTCATTACATCGTATTATCCGGGTTTCCGAGATGCATGATAAAAGCACTCGGCCGGACTGATTATGGGAGCTTAGCCAGTTTGTTTCACCGAGCGGAACACCTGTTCTCGCACCTTCTGTCCATCAAGATCAACCAGTTCGACCCGTCGCGGGCAATCGCCGCCTTCAACGCCGCTCTCCGGTCCGCTCGACGGAAGAGCACTCTCGACCACATGGAGGTCAAGTCCCTTTTCATCAAGTCCCTCGACCCGGTCTTCTATGCCCCGGTGGTCAACCGTCTGTTGCTACACGACCAACGTGCGGCGGAGTCCCTTGCCACCATTCAGCAATGGACCCGTGAGTGCCACGCACAGCACGGGACGGATTCACACGTCCCGCCTGCTACACGCACGTTCTCCGCCCTCACCCTGGCTGGGCAGAGCGACGACGAGGACTACAAGACCGTCTTCAGCGAGCTCCGCGACCAGCTCTACGACATGAAGAAGGAGATCAAGGCGCTACACAACCGTCTCGACGACACGAAGGGCTACACGCCCCGCAACGACAAGAAGAACGCCATTGGACGCGGTGGACACGGTGACGGCGTCCGCTTCGCAGCGAAGCCGCTCCCTGAGCGCGGCAACTTCCCGCAGAACTTCCGTGGAAAGTCTTCGGGTAAGGTGGCTTTCCACAAGCCCACCGGTACGTTCGTCCCGTTGTGCCGGCACCCGACATGCTCCGCCACGGCGGAGAAGCATTGGCATCGCGACTGCCCGAACGGCGGGCCACGCGGGCATGTTGGGGCACACGGTTTCAGCATTGCGGACAACGAGAACGACATGCTCGCCGTGATGTTCCAGAACGCCGTGGACGAAGACGACGCCATCCGTTTCGACGCCGTCTGCTGCATTGCAGACGGCAAACCTGGTCTCTACGACACCGCCTCCGCGTTCTCCTTCGCTGTCGCCGAGGAGCGGGTGCCCGACACCATCGACGAGTACCTGGGGTACCGCCAGCCCGCTGACACCCACCTCGGGGTTTGCGCGGTTGGTGGTGCTACGAACATCCACAACTTCAAGATTCACGAAGAAGTCCGTGCCGACACTCTGGACGCGCCGCCACCGCCGGCACCGCCCTCCGCTCCGCAGTCGGTGGTGTCCGACGAGGGGATGTTAGTACCCCATCGGCGCGCTACACGCGCACGAGCCGCACGCGACCTTCATGGACAAGTTCGCGTTCAACTTGAACATCGCGGGAACGGAACCGACGCTTGCAATGCACCACATGGGCCCCGTCGCGCCCGTGGACTCCGTCTCCGTAGCGACAGACGACTCCGAGGATGGGAACGAGTGTATTCCACCGCCGAGACAGCCCTTGGGATGCGGCAGACCGCCGATGGGTTTCGGGTTCTCTGCCCTCACGTCCCTCGCAGTCTGCCTGTTGTTTGTTGTTTGTGCAACTGCCGCGCCTTTGCGTGATTGCTCCGCGCCGGCATCTTCAGCAACAGGGCGCGCCGGCGACGAGGTCGGTGGTGCTGGTGTGCTGACGCCCACAGCCGTTCCGCCGGATCTCTACTACCAGCCGGCAGGCTGGTACGGCAGCTGGTACCGTACTACGTACGGGTACGGGTGGACATGGCTCCCGGCCCCCCCGCAGCCGCCTGAGGCAGCCCCAATCATTGCTGCGCCGCCCTCACCGGGTGGTGCTCCGCCATCGCCGGGCTACGAGCCACCCGCCTGGGGCGATGGGACCGGGGATGCACTTTCTTCTTCAATCCAACACCGGGCCGGACCGATTGCACCCGGTGCAACTGCCTGCGGCGACATCGACACATCTCCGATCCTCTCAATTTGCTCTACGCATGATTTCACGGGCAGTGGTACCAGCTCTCCTGGGCGCTGTGATAGTGGCACCGGCTCTCCCGGGCACTTTCGAAGTGGCTAGAGTTGCAATTGAGATTAGCCTGCCTCCAGACTGTTATGCTGTTGGTTCAGGTTGCCCCAAGATGGGCTTAGTTTAGGGCTTTAACTGTATCTGTATTCCGCAGTATGCCAACTGACTGCTAGTTTCGGGAGTTACCCTGCCAGAAAGGACAGGTTCTCCTGTAGGATGCTTATTTCCACCGAAGCTGAGTAGGTGTTTGTTTTAGTTCCGTGACCACCTAGTTTGCCAGTCACCACCCTAGGTGGTGTGCTGGAAGTGACGCCCCGACTGTCATTCCTATAGTTAGGGTGTATGACTGTCACCGGTCCCGGAACCCTAGACCCCGAACATATAACGGGAAGACTCGGTATTCTGTTTATCCGGTTCTTTATTCTGATGCACCACACTCCGAATATACAGTCAAGCTGATATATTCAGCAATCGATATCTTATCGGCAAACTACGAAATTTTATCGACACATGTCAATATCCATCGACAAAATCGAAATATTATACATCAACATCGATAATTTATCGAAATATTCCCCGTACCGCAACGAATGAGTATTCCATTTCGTTACGGTATCACTCGACATCAGGGCACTATATCGGTTTGGTTTTTTGGTATCGATACTATCCGATATCCGAAAAATGGTATCGATAATCGGCACAATCGATAAATAATCGATTATTTGGGCGTTTATATGTAATTTGTTATAAATAAAACGTATGGAACATCAAAACCTGCACAATCGATAGTTTGATATTGCAATCCGATAATCGGCGTTAAATACGATATATCGATAGTATCGGTTATCGGAAATATCGATATAGAACCTTGCTCGACATATGATCGTTACTACCCGTATGATTTTCGTCTGATTCGGATCTGATTCTGATCTGATCTGATTTGATCTGATCTGATCTGATTCTGATTATGTCTGATTGACAACCTTGCTTGTCACAACTACGAACGCCCCAGGGGGGTAGGGGGGTCCCCCTGCAACCCACGACAGGGTCACCCCTCTGTCCCCACTCAGTTATGCCCCTCTTCCCCCCACGCAATTATACCTATTTTCTCCCACTCTGGTATACCCCGTTTCCCCCACTCTGTTATACCCGCGTATCCGCGCCCATTTATGCCCTTCTTGCCCCCACGTGCTCATACCCAAGTTCTCCCACAGTCAGTTACCTCCGCTTTCATACTTGGGCACCACCAATCCCCGCAATCAGCCCACACCAACATGTAACTCAGTTATACCCTTCATGTCACTCAGTTATGCCCTGCTTCCCCCGATCAGTTATACCATTCCCCCCCCACTCAGTTATATATACCATTTTCCCCCACCCGGTTACACCCATTTTCCCCCACTCAATTATACTATTCTTTCCCCACTCAGTCATACCATATTTTCACCACTCGGTTACACCCATTTTCCCCCACGCACCATATACCCTTTCTTCCACACTCAGGTATACCATTTTCCCTACTCGGTTACACCCATTTTCCTCACTCAATTATACCCTTCTTTCCCCACTCAGTTATACCATATTTCCCCGCTCGGTTACACCCATTTTCCCCACTCAATTATACCCTTCTTTCCCACCTCGCTATACCACATTTTCCCCACTCGGTTACACCGCCCATTTTCCCCAACCCAAGTATACCCCTCTTTCCCCACTCAGTTATACCATATTTCCCCACTCTGTTACACCCACTTTCCCCACTCAGTTATAACCCTCTTCCCTCATTCGGTGGTAGCCCTTCTTCCCAAATTAGTCACCCCATCTCCCAGAGTCAATTACCCCCGTTTTCAAACTCGGGCACCACCAGTTCCCATAGTCAGCCCACCACGATACGTCCTCGTCAGCCAGTCACCCGTCTCGTCAAGGGAGATGATGTTGGAAGAGAAGGACCTATTCCTTTACATGCCAGGCCAGGTGGACTGGGGCAGGCAAGACAAGCTTTCAGAGGCCGTGAGAATCTTCATGCCTGGACATTGGAATGAAGGACACCGCACCGTGTTGAGCAAGAAATATCGGGAACAGAAGGCGATGGCAAGACGATTGAGGGATGCACCTCTAGTGCCGGCCTTGGCGGAAGAAGAGATCGCTGAGAAGCGAGGAGAATTGAGGCACATGACCAGAGCCCAGGTGCGCGAGGCTAGCGCGCTACAATGGGGGCTTGAGCTTGTCATTACGGTGCCTTCAGAGGTGAGACGCCTGGCGACAGAGGTGGACTGGAAGTCCATCGATGGCGTGTGGGACCCATGGGCAGGTACTGGGGTCATCATTGAGGTGATGGTGGAGCAGTGGCCACAACTGAGATTTATGAACAATGACTGGAACCCTCAGCTGGGTTGGTCTGAGGCGCGTGATGCACTTCAGCCAGGCAACTATCGCATATGGAAGGAGAAGTACGATGTCTGTGACGCAGTGGTGACCTCTCCTTGGTTTGCCGCATTGGATATCGCGTTTCCATTGGCAGTTATGGCCAGTCGGGTGGTAGCATGCGTGCATGTTCCCTCTTATTATTTGACGGACATGACCGAGGACGCCTACATGTGATTGGACACTTGGAGCATGGACCTCTTGGCCGCAGGTGTATGTGGGTCTTGGTATTTAAGAATCCTTCGGTGAGAGCCAAAATGTTACAAGGTGGAGAAGGTGAGGGCATTGGCATGTTTACCTTCAGTTTGGGTAAATTCATGGCAGATGGGGATACGACTCAGTATGCTGAACAAGCCCATATTTAGGTCGGTGCTACTGCAGGCAGCAGCTACAGATGGGGGATGTTAGAAATTTGGGCTTGTATATAAGAGCTTGGCACGTGCTTTCAGAATATCAGAATTTCAAAAAATTTGTAGCTCTACGATCGTGTGCTATGTTGGAGTATGCTTGGATTATTACAGACTCATGTGTATGTTAAGAACATGTTGGATATATACGTGCGAGTGTTGAGGTCGCTCAGGACTAGCAGCATTTGTCCCATCATGTGCACGCGTTTGCGACAGCTGTAACAAACGCCGGCTTCCCATGGTACCGGAGCCGGGTTTGTGCAGCTAGTGACAGGCGTGACAGATATGACGAGTATGACAGACCTCGCAGATGGAAACGCCGAAATGCTTCCATTATAATTATATTGTTGATCAGACAATATAATTATATCGGGCAACAACCTCCCGACGAGATCCAGACGGGACTCGAACCTGCGCGCTCAAGGTGCAAGCCCAACACATAGCGCCCTACGCCTTAGCGTAGGGCGCTATGTGTTGGGCTTGCAATCTGATGACATAACACACTATTCGATGAAAATGATATTCTCATGTGAAAATGATATTGCCTTATTTACCTCATGATAGGATTAAAAAGCCGCATTTTAACAGTCAAGAGCATGCAAGTGCAGGTTGTGCATTGGATTTAATGGTTTTTATGGTACAAAATTGAGGTCAAATGCACTTTTTCGAAATCTAGGAGGAGTGAAAACACAAAGAACTTTTGACTCAGAATCTATATACACGTTATACACATATTATTTACATGTTTTTTTTCGTCTTGCTTTACGCGTCCACATCCGGTGCTACCGCTACCGCTACGCAATTATCAAAAGCTTCGTCTTCATCGGAATCATCCGATTCATTCAAGTCACCTAGGTCCTTGCGCGTGCGTTTGGATTGTTGTGCAAGCAAAGCGACGACTATCCGCGCGTATTGCTCGTTCGGTATACTCCGTTCGGGGTCTTTCGCATCCACATTCCATGCCAGCACTATTTCATTCTTATCGAAAGTCTCGGTAGACGGTCGGTGCCCCGGTGGCGCTGCGAAAGCTCCTACGTGACTCGCAAGTTGCTTGCCGAGGTGCTTCTTCTTGGCGTCGGTGTGCTTTTTGGGTTGGAAATAGCGATATTGCAGCTGTTGAGTTGACGGATAGCGCGCCTCCACCTTCACCAAGTACAACGGATCCGACCATTCGCTTCGCTTCAGTTGTACGCGGAAAGCGAACTTGTCGTTTTCAGATTCCACCGCGAGAGCCACTGCAAAGCTGCCGACTGTCATCTGGCCGTAGGTGACCTCCCACCGGGCGTTGTCCACGTACTGCTCTGCTCGCTTTTGGGCTCGACCTTGGTGTTTCCGTTTACCGTTGTACACTTCTATCGGCGCTCGATCAATTCGGCGTTGGATGCGCACCGGTATAGCGGGGACGGCGGCAGCCCCGGCAGCTTCTATCGCCAACGCGGGCGCCTCTATCAGTCGAACCAAGGTGGCATTGCGCTCGATGGCGATTTTCTCGGGATGCTGGAAGGGTATCGCGGGCGCTTGACATTCTCCACCAGCAGTTAGGTGGCGCTGTTTCTCGATGACATCCTCGCGCCAAAACTTTTCGTGCACCTCCGTGAGCTTTGTGCCCAAAATGTCCTTCAACGCCTGTAAGGTATGCTCAAGCTTTTCGATGCCTTCTTCGGTAAAAGGAATCGGCTTGATGTATCCAGGCCCCGCGTCAGGGGGTATAGAAACAAGCTTTGGCAATGGAGTCTCGGGTAACCATTTTGGTGAAATGGAATACTGTTTGTACTGCATGCCCACTTCGCCGCGCTCGTTCTTCTTGAACTTGAAAGCCTGCTGTGCCAAAATGTTGTGGCAATCCAAGACGTGACCATCAAACCAAGAGCTGAAGTCGAAGATCTTCTCGGTGTGCTCGCATATTACACCATCCGTAAAGCATTCTTGTGCGACCTCTATCATCTCGTCGAGCGTCCAAGCTTGCTTGCGTCGTAGACGCACGGAGAAGCGTGAAAACATCTGGTCAATGTTCTCGTGCGTATGTCCCACCAACAGAAAGTTGAGTTTCACCTTGCGAAAGACGTTCGTGTGCACCAGCCAAGCTGCGTATGCCAACATCAACTTGCTCTTGTTGGTGCTCACATTGTCAAGCTGTACATACAACACTTCCGGCATCGGGTATGAATTTTCCCCGTCCCCGTTGCGTCGATGCTCTTGAATGCGGAGGATATCCCGGTGCAAAACGTTGACAAGGAAGTTCGCATCGTCCTTGAAGTTGGCGTAGTTGAAATCCATGAAGCGGCCCACGTTCTCGATCATGCTCCCCATGTTGTGCACGTCAAGGAAGTCCTTAGAGTCCAGATGTTTAGGGATACGTCGAAAGTGTGGCAGTCGGGTGGTCCACTGCGTCATGCCATCGATGATCACCGAGGCATACTTATGCCAAGTTTTGTTCATGGCAATGCTCTTGGTCATATTCGCTTTACGACCATGTTTGTAGAACTTCTGGCGCTCCGCTCGTGCGATTGCCAGATGTTTGTTGAGAGGCCCGTTGTATTGCCCTGTGCATGATACACAAAATCGGGTCAGTGAACAAATTACATAAACATATAAACACATCACAAAGCTATTCATGAATATTCACCTTTTTGAGATTTGGTTAAGCCTTCCTTCAATAACTTGAAGGACGCGCAAACATCGCAGTGAGAAAATCGGTTCACCGATGGAATCTTTAGCCACTTGCTGCAATCTTCTTCAAATATTTTGTACCAGTAACTGAGAGAGAGTTTTTTGCTCTCCTCATTCTCACCCAAGCTCTGAAGGTACTCGTCCCACAGCTCTTCGATGGTCAATCCATCTGAAAGGTGCTTCTCGGGTTTGTGAGGTTGGGGTTGTCCGTATTCGTCCGCGTATTTCTCGAGCCATGCGACGACCGACTCGCGTTTCAAGGAAACCTTGCGGTTGTCCTCCTCGTACGTCAATCCATGAACAAACGTGTGTCGGCCCTCGAGCACGCGTGTTCGACAGTCTTGAAGATACCCGTAGCTGATGCCGTAAGCCATATAGTAGAACTTAAAGCACACCTGTTACAAAAAAAAGACACCGTCACTCAAAAATTATTAACACATTATCCAAAAAAAGCATAAGGGTTTTGGTAGGTCATAAGCATAAGGGTTTGGTGGAAGGGCTTTGGCCAGAGGCCGTTCATTAGCTAATGAACGGTTCCCGCAGCCAAAGTGTCTATTTGTGAGTCGCGCTTTGGCCAGAGGCCGTTCATTAGCTAATGTACGGTTCCCGCAGCCAAAGTGTCTAATTGTGAGTCGCG
>LGRX02033264.1:0-59905 GCA_001247695.2 Cymbomonas tetramitiformis
CAACATGGCACAGAGACCTGAGCACCAGTCAATCAACGACATTCTGAGATCCCCGGCACATTCCGTCTGCACGCAGCAGACTGAAGCCGTACCTCCAGCTGCGCAAGAGCAGGACTCCGTTTCGTACGTGCCATCAACCCCGAGCTCTACAGCACCCAGCAGCCCGGAGCGTTCCTATGGCTTCGTTGCGCATGTCGACACTCGACCTTCAGGCCATCCTGCAGCGCGCCCGCAGAGTCCAACTGAGAGTGCCGCACAGCAGCGTTCACCACGGGCTGGTCAGCGCAGGAGGAGATCTCCGAGCCCCAGGGAAGGCGCTCATCGTCAGGACGCAGCTCGCGGTCGGCATGCCGGCATGGGCGCGTCGCGTGCTCCCCAAAGACGCCAAAGTTATGATGAGATCTGGGAGGAGAGGAGAAGGGAGAGCGCACTGGGGCCTTTTCAAGGGGGCGCCGGGCCGGCTGCAGCCCGGCGCGCCCGTCACTGAGAAGCAGCCCCGGCGACAAGCCGGGCACGCAGCCCGCCAATGATAGGCGGGCGAAGCGCACTCAGGTGTGCTTCCTGCTCATGGGGGTGTTCGTGCGCTTGCATTGGCCGCAGCTGCCTCATTTTGCAGTGATGGCAGTATGGGTGGCTATGGAGGTATTCAGATTTCTTGGTGAGGTCGTCGCCTGCTGGGCATTCCACGCTGACGCGCCCCGCAGAGCCATAGCACGCGCGTTGTGGGCCGTGCGCGCAACGCCACTCGAGCCATGGGCACGTCAACAGGCGCCTCTGCAAATGCTGTTGGAGCTGGCCAGGCACTTACTGCTGTTGACCAAGGGTGCTCTTGAGGTAGCTGGGCTCCACCACGCTCGACGTGGGCTGTGGTACGTGCCATTGATACGGTTCTGCCTCGCCATGCTCGCCATGCACTTCACGCACATGGTCGTCACTCTGGGGTGCGTCTTGACAGTTGGCGCCCACATTGTCCGCCATGGGTTGCCATGCTCCGGCTTGATTCAAGATGGTGGCACATTCGCCGCGCTGGAGACTCAGGTGGGTCGCGCGCTGGCGGTCGCCCAGCGGATCTTGGCCGCAGGGCCGGCTACGCTGGCCGCTGTTCCGCGGCGCATGCAGAAGCCGCGCTTTGCCGCTCGACTGCGGCGCCTGCAGTTCACAGCCGCTTGCTACCAGGTGGCGCGCTGTGTCTATGTGATATCAGTCTTGGCGCTGGTGGCCTACGTGTCTGCGGGAGGAGGCCTGGGCCGTATGCAAGGGGGGTGGAAGATGTTGACTTGCATACTGACCCTTCACCCTCCAGTTAATCCAGTGGGTACGAGCAGAATTTTGAAACTTTTGCTGCTGCTAGCGGTGGCTGCTTGGGTGGCTGCTGTGGCCCCTGGGGAGTTTCAGGGCGTGCTGACGATGGGATCGTGCTCGAGCTCGCCGACCAGATCTGCCAGGACCGCCTGGGAAGACCAGAGGTCTTCGCGCCAATGGGACACCGGATGGGAGGCTATGGTGGCAGAGCAGGACGAGGTGCTTCCGCACACGGTGCTGGACACGTTACAGCCAGGGGGCACGACCAGGGTCACCAAGGACAGCCCGGGAGAGCAGGAGATCATCGACCTGCACTGCAAGGAACTGCTGGAATATGGCTTCATCGAGCCGGCTTCGCAGCACTGCAGACACGCCAGCAACGTGGTGGTTGCAGGGAAGAAGGATCACGACACTGGACAGTGGACCTCGACGAGGTTCTGCGTCGACCTCCGGAACACGAACCGGTTGTCGCTGAAGGATAACACGTTACCACATCGTCCAGAAGAGCTCTACCAGCGCGTGGCCAAGGCCAAGTTCAAGACCACCCTGGACGCGACCAAGGCGTTCCACCAGATTCCCATGACCACTGAGGAGGACAGGGACAAGACAGCGTTCTGGTGGGGCAACCAGCTTTATCGCTACACATCCATGCCGTTTGGAGCAGCCGGAGCAACCGCAGCCTTCATCAGGATCATGGACTACGAGCTACGTCACCTGCAACACTGCACGGTGGCGTACGTCGATGACGTGTGCATATACTCAGACACCGCTGAGCAGCTCATCAAGGATGTGGAAGCCGTGCTTCGCACTTTGGGGGATGCAGGGATACGTCTGCATTCGGGCAAGTCAACCTTCGGGTCAGCCACGGTGGACTTCTTGGGCTACCGCATCGGCTATAACACCATTGGCGCGCAGGGCATCAAGTGCAAGGCCATCCAAGAGCTGCCCAAGCCTGAGGATAAAACTGGAGTACGCTCCATCCTTGGACTCATGAACTATTACAAAGGTCTGGTGGGGGAACCCATGGGACCCAACTACTCAGAGATGGCACGACCATTGAACGCCCTGCTCAGAAAGGAAGTGTTGGATGTCAAGGGAGCTTGGGGGAAGGATCAGGACCAGGCATTACAAGCATTGAAGGATGCCCTGTGTTCGGGGAGATGTTTGAAGCCCATTGATTACAGCAAGCCCATCTTCCTCTACACAGACTGGAGCAACCATGGCATTGGCGCAGTGCTGGGACAGAAGGACGAGAATGGCGTAGAGCACATCTGTGTGGTTATCAGCCGCTCGCTGTCGAAAACCGAGAGACAGTACGCGAGCTTCCAGGGTGAGATGCTGGCGGTGGTGTGGGCCGTCCGCACATTACGACAGTACCTGCACGGGATCCACTTCACGCTGATCACCGACCATTCGCCGCTCACAACACTCATGGAGAAGGGGGACCTACAAGGTCAACACCTACGCTGGGCCATCAGCCTCCAGGAGTTTGAGTTCACGGTCCAGTACCGACCAGGTCCGAAGAATGAGAACGCGGATGTGCCATCCAGGTACCCACTGCCCAGCACCGCAGACGAGACTGGTGCCCGCTTGGATCGTGAAGGGGACCGAGCCAGGGAAGCGGGGCGTGCCGAGAGGCCAGCGCGCTGCTTCACAGACGTCATTTGCTTGGAAGTGACCAGGGAGCCACCACTTGGCCCCGAAGTAAGCCCAGAAGCTCAGGTGGCCAACTACTGCGAGAACATGGTCAGGGAGCAGCTGGGGACCAGTGCAGTCCATCGTCTGTTTGATGTGCACTACCAAGAAGAGCTGGAGTGTAACAAGGGGGTCATGTTTGACACTGACCACCCGGAAGTGGCCAGGTGCTCGGGCAGGTTGACTCGAGTCGCCTGGGATGCCCTCAGCCAGGTCCGGCCGATCAGGGGTATGCATTCCGGAGGCTCACCGGCGATATACGGCGACGAGACCATGGAGGGTGGTAAGCTCAAAGTGCCGAAGAAGATCGACACGAGAGTGATTGACAAGAGCTTCTTCCGGGAAGCCAGAGAAGAGGGCGTGGTCTGCTATGAGCCGTGTGGGGGCCTGTGTGCTGGACTAGAGATGCTCTTGCGCTGCGGAGTTA
The DNA here is from genome assembly GCA_001247695.2 of Cymbomonas tetramitiformis. Taxonomy (NCBI): domain Eukaryota; kingdom Viridiplantae; phylum Chlorophyta; class Pyramimonadophyceae; order Pyramimonadales; family Pyramimonadaceae; genus Cymbomonas; species Cymbomonas tetramitiformis. Next base: position 3,425 of record LGRX02033264.1, read on the forward strand.
AGGTTAACAAGTACCTCTACCAGGACATCTCGAAGTCCAGCCACACGGTAGCCAGGGCCAGGTGCATGGCGCTCAGTCGCCGTCATCCTGACCTGTTCCGTGCCGAGGCAGCCCACTTGGAGCAACTGCCCAGCAACATCGAAGACACCAGCCTCATTGACCTTGTACATGCAGGGGCATTAAGTGGAGAGCAGTGGGTCATGGTGTGTGGATATCCATGCCAGGACCTGTCACCAGCTGGCAAGCTGGCTGGTCTGGAGGGCAGGCACAGCAGACTGTTCTACCAGGCAGTGCGAGTCCTCTCCACGCTGCAACAGCTGCAGCCTCAGAGACCGCCAGCATATGTGCTGGAAAACGTTTCTCCGCTGTCACACAGGGAGAACTCGAAGATCAGGAAGGAGGTGTTCCCCATCATCAACAGCGTGGTGGGCCAGCCGGTGTCCTTTGACGCGGCGCGCGCGGGATCATACGCGCATCGTCTACGAGCATATTGGAGCAATCTGTTCCAGAATCAGCAGTTCAACCTGGTGATGGAGCGGGTGGACAGACCACCAGACAGATACGTGCGCGATATTCTGCAGCGAGGCTGGAAGCCGCGCAGGGTCGTCACAGGAGACAGGAAGCCTCACTACACCGCCAACGTTGTAGGGGAGCCTATGAGAGTGTTGCCAACCATCTTGGCGACACAAAACTCTCGTGCTTTTCGCGCGCCTCGCGCGGGCACTGTGGTGAGGAAGGGAGATGATGATGAAGTGGGGGAGACCAGAGAGGTCAACCTGGACGAGAAGGCAGTGGCCATGGGGTACAGCGCAGGTGAGCTGCGCGCGGCACATGGCATGAAAGACGAAGAATTGGCTGGAGTGCTTGGCCTTGCTATGGACCGAAGAGCAATGGAGCTATTGTATGCGATTGCCGAGGTCAGCACGACCAAACTGCCGAAGAGTGAGGAGAGTGAGGAGGAGGAACATGGCACGCTAGTTGCCATCCCCATCGCGAAAGCCACCAAGGTGGCTGCCACCTCCGAGGGCACGGCTGAGCCGGTGCGAGCCCAACTAGCAGAATGGATCACCAGTTCCAGCGGCTACACCCAGCAAGTCGCGCGACGCCTCAGCCATCAGGACTGGGAAGAACGACTGCAACGCATGTGCAGCCAAGGACAGAAAGGTACACAGGCGCTAGGCACCGCCGACGCTGTTCCACGCCGCAGGCAGTGGAAGATGGCCTCCATGAAGCTCGCGGGCTACGAGGCACGTCACCGGCAGGCCTTTTCAAGACCTGGAGGCAAGCCAGCAGAGACGAGCTCAGCCCCAGAGTGGGCACCAGTGACAAAGGAGAAAGAGATGAGGCTGCCTAAGCTGCCCGACACTACGAGAATGGTTGCCATGCTAGCCAGCGTAACCAACCAGGAGTCATTCCGAGAAAGATACCCCGATATACACGAGGACGAGCTATGCCTCGCGTGGATCAAGACAGGAGGAACGAGGAAGAGTGGAGGTGCCCAAGGAGGAATATCACAGGGTAAGGAAGAGGGCAGCGCGTCACCGTTGGGACGAGCTCATGGGCGAGTTATACATGGTCACCGTCAGTGGTAAGGAGTTGCTGGTGCCCAAGCCCTGTGACAGGATTCAGTTGGTGCGTGAGTACCATGAGAGGACTGGCCATTGGGGCATCAGGCGGACATTGAACCTGTTGTGGCAACGCCATTACTGGGCAGGCATGAAACAGGATGCGCAAGCAGTGGTCACTCAGTGCCAGACTTGCCAGAGGGTGAAGACGCACTATGCACGGGAGGAGGCGAATCTCACGCCGCTGGAGATCAAGTCCTTCATGTATCGCTGGTCCCTGGATTTAGCGTGGCCTACGAAACGCATCACGAAAGCTGGGAACCAACGCGTCTTGGTCATGATTGAGCACTACACGCGATTCGTCGTGTGTGTTCCAATCCCCGACAAGGAGGCCGCCACCATCGCCAGCGCATTTCGCTATCATGTCCTATCCGTGTTTGGGGCGCCTGCAGAATGTTTGGTGGATGGGGGCACAGAGTTTGAAGGTGAGTTCTCTGCTCTATGCGAGCAGTGTCTCATTGACCGGAGAGTGACTTCACCGAGTTCCCCAGAGAGCAATGGCTTAACTGAACGGGTGGTACGCACCCTCAAGTTTTGCTTCAAGAAGATGGCCCTCGACAAGGGCCTGGACTTTGAGTGGGATGAGATGCTCTGGTCACTCGTACTCAGCTACAACGCAGCTAGGCAGCAGTCCACTGGAGTGGCGCCATTTACCTTGCTGTTCGCTCAGGAAGCCACGGTGCCACCGGATCTTCGTGCTCGACCCGAGTTGGACTTTGGGAAGCAGGAGGAGAAGACACTGGCTGATGATCTGTTGCAGCGAGCCGCCATCGTGAAGAGGCTCATGGTACATGCAGGGTGCAACCTGGAGATCGCTCAGCACCGCGACACTTTACGGTACGAGCACAGGAGGAGTGGCAGTTACGAGCCGAAGCCGCACCAGTTCAAGGCAGGTGATTTCGTATATATACGACAACAACCGCGCTCTGGCATGGAGGTGGCCACCAAGCCAGCCATCCTGAAGATAGTCAAGGTGCAAAGAGATGGAGTGGTAGTGTTGGAGGACAGCACGAAGCTGCGGGAGAAGAGCACAGTGCAAAGTATTGCGCCATGTCACTTACAAGTGAAAGACCAGTACGACTGCAGTGCAGCCATTCCCAGCAAGCATCTCGCGTGTGAGGTGTGTATGCGGACAGATGGGGAGGCAGCCATGTTGCTGTGTGACACCTGTAACCGTGGTTATCACACGTGGTGTCTGAATCCGGCGCTGGATGGAGTACCTGAAGGGGACTGGCAATGTCCCAAGTGCTTAGGGGGGACTGTGGTGGCAGCTGCCGCCGAGGTGAGCGCGTCAATCGTTGACAAGATGGCGGCCATGGAGTTGCAGTTGAGAGAGAAGCTGGGATCAGATGTGGTATTGTTGCCTGCAGACGTGGGTCCGCATCGTGCAGTGAGGCCGGGACGTGAAGACCCATGGCAGGCGCTGACCTCGCGGCAGATGCTCAGAAAAGAAGGGAGCATGGGGGAGCTTCCTGACAGAGTGGCCTGGGGAAACCTGGAGGAGCTCAGCAGAGTGATCACAGAAGTGATGCCAGGATTCTGGCATGAGGGCCATCGTACCATCTTGAGCAGGAAGTGTGCAGAGCAGCACACTCGCGCGAGAAGTCTCCGCAAGACGTCCACGGTGCAGGCTATGAGCCCCGAGGAAGTGCAGAAGAGAGGAGATGTGACGCAATTGAGCAGAGCTCAGGTGAAGATTGCCAGTCAACTGGATTGGGGCTTAGAGTTGGTGATGACAGTTCCTCAGGAGGTCAGACGTTTGGCGCACGAGGTGACTTGGGAGAAGATCACACAGGTATGGGATCCTTGGGCTGGCACAGGTGTCATTGGCAAGGTTATGTCACTGGAGTGGCCTCATCTGAAGGTTATGAATAATGATTGGAATCCGCAGTTGAAGTGGCACGAAGCCCTTAATGCTTTACAACCGGGCAATTATCGAGCCTGGAAGGAGAAGTATGGGGTGTGTGACGCAGTGGTAACTTCACCCTGGTTCGCAGTGCTGGATATTGCGTTGCCGTTGGCAGTACTGGCCAGCCGAGTGGTGGCTTGTATTCATGTGCCATCGCACTACATGACAGATATGACAGAGAGCAGGGCACAATACTTTCGTAAGCTGTGTCACGCTGGACGTTTACATGTGATTGGACATTTAGAGCATGGACCTATTGGCAGAAGATGCATGTGGGTCATGGTGTTTCGCAACCCTTTGACAAGAGCCAGGATGTTGCGAGGAGGAGAGGCTTCTGGAGTGGGTATGTTTACCTTCAGCATGGGCAAGTTCGCAATGGATGGCGTTACGACAGAAGATGCTGAGCAAGCTCTTGTCAATGTCTGTGCTACCAGTGGCAGCTACAGATGGGGGATGTTGAGAAAAAGAGCTTGCACAAGTGGTGAGAAGAGATAAAGAGATATCAAAAATTTTGAGATTTTGTATAGTTACAGTAGCAAGATAACTGTGCAGTCATATAAGGAAACATATGCAAAGTCGAGCTAGTGTTGTATAGGCACTGACAATAAGTAAGACTGTCTAGTAGTAGGGCTAGAGGGTTGTGCTTTGTGTGGACGCTTCGTGCATAAGTTCGCGACAGCTGTCACAAACCACGGCTTATCGTGTACCTCAGCCGGGTTGTGACACTTGCTGTAGCAGTCTCTGTGACGAACGTATGACACGCGCAGTACGATACGCGCGAGGAGTTATGACAGTGACGAGATACGGAAATACGGATGGGTGTTACACTTGTTTGGAGATAGCGAGGATAAGTGGGGCGGCGTAGCAGGGTGAGCCAGACGCTCATTTTTGTTTTGCCTTCGTAACAGTGATTCCGAGAATAGCCAGGACTCGCTTAAGACCGCGAAAACAGCAGTGTTATGAAATAATTAGTGAGATACAGTATTCTTCTACTTGTAAAGATATACATTTGTGGACTTGTCCTTGTGCGACTGCGTCAGAACTGTAATTAACAGTCTTTTTCTGTTGAGAAAAAGAGCTTGCACAAGTGGTGAGAAGAGATAAAGAGATATCAAAAATTTTGAGATTTTGTATAGTTACAGTAGCAAGATAGCTGTGCAGTCATATAAGGAAACATATGCAAAGTCGAGCTAGTGTTGTATAGGCACTGACAATAAGTAAGACTGTCTAGTAGTGGGGCTAGAGGGTTGTGCTTTGTGTGGACGCTTCGTGCATAAGTTCGCGACAAACCCAAGGCATTGGTTGAACAATCAGTATCGGCTGAACGAATAAGCCATATGATACTCACATGTTTGTTCAGAACATGCTTGAAGCGAAGATGAGTTTTCTCCGAACCATTCGGTTCTTCAAGGTCCCATCTTGCTTTGCCATCTCGAGTCCAGAATACTGGCCTCTCGATGACAGGTGTCACTCAAGTCTCACCTTGAGTAAATGACAGATGATATGACTGTACATGCCATAGTCGACCGTACTGACGACTGTCTGTCATTATAATATATGACATGACTCGACATGACATGACATGACATGGTATGACATGCCTGACAGGTATGACACGTATGACATGTATGACATGTATGACACATGTGTCATCGGTCATAACCCTGACAGAATCCCTACCCAGTGAATGTCTCAGTTTATTGAAACCGGTCTACTCACCATCTTATGGGAGCAGCCGAGCTGCCTCGCGCACTGCCACACCTTCTATGGAACCGAGGTGACATGCGCGCATGCGCGAGCGACAGGTTCGGGCGGTCTTGGCGACACCACGCCCGCTTTTCGTTGCCCCTTAATTTATGAGCATTACTATGGGATCCTGGTCTGCGGAGTAGGGTTTCGAAGGAAATAAGACATTTGAGGATAGCACTGGGGCATATAATGACCACGTCGGTTGATATAGGGGTATTTCAACGTCGAGGAATCCATTTCCGTTGTCCGTTTCATCACATGGACACCTTAACTCTTGATATTGGGCTGCAAAGTTGGGATTTCGTGCAATTTTTGCTTATTTTGTGTGTGCGTCGGCAAGATAGTTCAAGGGCATCATTTCAATCGAAACATGGTTACACTGCATTAAAATTGTGTCGATATACTTATTTGACAATATGGCAATGCTTAATCGCATTGGGGAACGATTTGACTACGGGTGCTGCAAGGTTTCTACACTACTGCACCACTAGGCTAAAATTGCCACATTTTGCACTTTCGGTAGTTATGCCGAGATCCTTCTACCATCTTCCTGGATAACTTTTCTCATCCTGCGGTGCATGCCTCCCACAAGCTTCCTCGTGGTGCCGATTGGGATGTCATCCCACGCCTTTTCAATCCCTTCCTTCAATTCGTCGATGTTCTTGAAGCGAGTCCCAGCGAGGCTGCCTGCCATGACCGCCCAGAGGTTCTCTATGGGGTTCAAATCAGGTAGGTGAGTTTGGGGGCCACGCGGTGATGTAGGATGGCACGTTATCAGCCAACCATTTCCGAGTGACCTTGGCGGTGTGGGGCTTGGCTCCATCTTGCATGAACACCCACGAGTTCGGTTCACGAGCTGCGAATATCTTCTTCGCCCCTGGGATGAGCGTTTCCTGCAGCACCGCCATGTACTCTTTGGAATTGACACCTTTGCCCCGGCCATATTCAGCAGGGCGTTTCTTGCCAGTGGTCCCACTGACGAAGACGAGGTCAGTCTTTCCATGCCAACCAAAGCCTGCGTACACGTGACCTTGGATCGCATTCTTGTTGGTCTCGCATGTATTGGCCTCGTTTTGTGGTACCCATCTGAATTTGGCAAGTGTCCCCCCGGCTTTACCGCCCACCACGAAGTACTTGCTGTCTGTCCAGAGCACATTCTTCCAAGTCCGGTCACGATTTCGTCGAGCAAATATGACACGCTTCTGTCGTTGCAGCGCGTTGATTCCGATGGCCACTTTGGGGGCTTTGTACTTCAGTGGAATAACCGTGCCTCGCATGGATGACCTCAACGCCCGGCTCACGGTGTGTCGGCTGACATGGTGATAGCCTTCATGTTGTAAGGCTTTCTTCACACGTTTGGTATCCAAATCGTCACCATCTTTGCCTTGTGCAAGTTCACGAGCTCGCTTACAGCCTACCGTCCCAAGTTTCTGGGTGCCAAGCCCACTAGGTCGACCTAAAGCACCGTCACTGACGCCCCCAGTACTCTGGTAACAGTCCACCCACTTGGTCACAAAGGCGCGCTTCACCTAGAATTGTCGGGCGATGGCGGATATATTGGGCGCTTCGCCAGCCTTCTTCATCGCCTCCCACCTCAGAACACACTCCCACCGCTTCTTGTGTCGTGGAGTGGTGGATGGAGGAGGTGTTGGCGGCGAAACTTGAGGCAGAGGAGTGGAAGACACCGTTGGGACCACCTGAAAAAGCATACCCCCAAATCGCGCAATTTTACACCCTACCCCCTTGGACAAAACTCGCTAGATTTCGGCTATCTACATGATCTGAGGTAGGCATACAACATATCGCCATGTGCACAACTCACATGGGTAGCATTCAAACAACACAAATGACCTTAACACACAAGTTTGCCCACCGATATCGCCATTTCCCCAAGAAGCCCATAGTCATGCTCATAAATTAAGGGGCACTTTTTTGCGATTTCGAACACACTTTTCGAAAATGTACCCCCTACCCACACGGATCTTGCTTACATGCGGCTGCCACGAAATCAGAATATGCAGGATGTATACCAATGACGACTATAAAGTCAAATCGCACAAAGGGGGGGTCGAGCCATGCCTGACCAAGCCTGCCACGCCGACCACGCGTCAAGCACAAATGCCCATTTTTAAGGGGTTATGCCGAGGGGGCTGAATGCCGTTTTCTTTTTTTAATCATAAAGTCGTCCCCAGATAGCATTTGGAATTGGATATTAGGGACATATAATGGTTACTAACGATGCCTAACGATGCCTATCGATAACCATTGGTTAGTCGATAGGCATCGATCACCCCCCAGAAACACCCCTATTCCGACCTCCACGGCGGCATTTTCCCAATTTCGACGCATATTGGGTAAAATTAATTCCGATTTTTCAGAATAAAAAATAAGGCGGTTTTGGAAAAATTCGGGAGTCACCTTAACGCGCGACTTTCGGGCGCCCCACTTCATCAACGCAGGGTCCATGAGGTAGGCAAAAGGAGAACTGGTCACTGGGCCGGTCTGGTCGCAGGTGACACCGCTATTGTGTCACTAGTCTACTTGACTACTTGAGCTGCTTGAGACCTTGAGCCCTTGAGAATCCTACCCAGTGAATGTCTCAGTTTATTGAAACCGGTCTACTCACCATCTTATGGGAGCAGCCGAGCTGCCTCGCGCACTGCCACACCTTCTATGGAACCGAGGTGACATGCGCGCATGCGCGAGCGACAGGTTCGGGCGGTCTTGGCGACACCACGCCCGCTTTTCGTTGCCCCTTAATTTATGAGCATTACTATACCTTCAGGTACTCTGAGGCCTGCGGATTGGGGGCTCAGGAAAAATTACAGGTACAAGTACACGGTAGTACAAGTACCCGCGGTACACACGACAGGTACGAATTGGGTCCAGGAAAAGTAGTCGCGGCAGGCGGTACAGATACATGCACCAGGGGGGGTCGTTGTACAGGTACCCGGTAGTACTCAGGTACCCAAGTACTTTTTCGGGTACTTATGACAGTGTTAAGAATATGTCATCGATGTAACTTTTTATGAATTTCAACGTCGTGAAAGTTTTCACTCTGAACACGGTCACGGGGAAGCTGAAATCCCCCATTGTATGGGGTCCAGCTCTCCTAGTGTCACCCCTTGCTGTGTGTGTCATTGGTCGTGCGTCACCGTCTTTCACTGATCTGCTAGTTAGCTCACACCCGTAACCTATCTATCAGTTTTGTTATCACCCGGTTTCACCAGCACTGTTTTTCTGTGTTCCTGCTGCAGTGATTATATATATTATCCTTATATATATATATATACAGTTGTATATATTTATAGATGTATTTCACCTGTTTCATCAAGTTATCGGTCCCACTTCACGTGAGTGGTGATTCCGGTAGATTCGGCTCGCTTCGGTCACTCCCGATTCTAGTTCCGTCAATTTTCCCGTTCCGCAGAGTATCGTCTGCACCGTCAAGCGGCAAATTTCCGTCTCTGTCTCCGTTCTTTTTGCCGCCTCCGTCAATCTGGCTTGCCCACCGACTGTGACTGGTATCCCACGCGCCGTCTCCGTCAGCTTTCGTGCATTCTGGATTATTTTCTGCCCGACATGTCACAACAACGCCAACTTGGGCTCGTTGAGGCCCTCCGTTCAGCAAGGCGGGCTAGCGCCACGCCTTCACCATCTCCCGTGGATTCCGGCGGGAATACGCCGGGTCCGACTCGCCCAAGGAGGATTGTGTCTTCTGCATCCTTGCGTTCCCGGCCATCATCAGTGCGGTTGTCGTCATTGCCGTCCGATTTCTTCGACCCGTCACTCCTTGCCTCTACCCCGGTGGAGGAAGGCAGGGAAGAGGAGTATCTCGAGCAGCTTTCCTACGCCTTCACGTATTCCGCCGACATCGTCGTTGTTTTACGACTTGGAGGCTACAACCCTAAAAATGACTACACCCTCGACACCGAGACTACTGACGCCGATTTCAGCGCTTTGCTTTCAGCACTTCGCCATGTTTTGCTCCCCGTGTCCTTCCCCGAGTTCTCCAAATTACTTGACCTCGAGCGCGACTACGACTACTATCACGTGGTGCTCAACGAGATTATTTTCACCGTCCTCCCCGTCGTTCTTCGCGGTATTGCATTGGCGCTTTACGCAATGGCGGCCCGAGCGTTCCGACCCTGGGGACGGCCGCTACATTTTACAACGCCTGCGCTACGAGGTCGAGGGGGTCCCCGATTCCGACTCCCACCGTTTCTGGGTGAAGATGCGCTCGACCATCATCAACGAGCCCGCCGACCCAGCTCTACAGGTAACCGTTATCCGTACTCTGTGCGACAAGCACGCCCGGATTAACCCCGACTACAGCGAGGCCAAGCGTGTGAAGGACCTTTGGCACATCCTCACCGCCTCGGCCAAGCAGTCTCCGTTCGTCACCCCGTTGTACGTCAACGTCATCCGTGAATTGCGGGGTGGTACGCCTTTCTCCTTCTCAACGCTATGCCTGCGTATACGCACGGTGTGGCGTGAGGAGCTTTCTTTTGCCAGATTGCCACCCCCGTGAAGGACGCCGGCTACTCCCCGCCATCCGGTGGTGGTGGTGAGCGGGAGAAGAAGCCGGGAAAAGGTTTATTTTAGATTAAGTTTTTGACATCTACTGGATTAAGTTTTGTCCAAGGCACGGTATCGGTTGCAAAAAAGGATATCGATACATTCTGATATTTTAAAATGATGTGTCGACAGATACCGATATGACCTTTTGTGTTGTCGACAGATATTGATATGAGCTAAAAAGTTGTCGACAGATATTGATATCAGCTACCGAGTTGTCGACAGATATTGATATCACATACCGAGTTGTCGACAGATATTGATACCTACAAGTTCTAACCGATATTGATATATATCACCGATATCAATATATATCGCAGATATCGATATATATCACAAACAATAGCTATCTGAGTGTGGATTCAGGATACCACTACATCAATTGCACTACTATTTACAATACTATTTACAAACATATATGCTGCCACCACCATGTGGGGAGTATAAGTCCACTAGCATATATTAGCTAGGCAAAGTGGCAAACTACATATTCAGGGTTTCAAGCTTAAAGCTCTAGCTAGCTTAGTTCATGGCCGCCATCATAGCGTGTTCAATGGTACCCTCACTCAAGCACTTGCGTAAGTCGGAGTGCATGGCACCACAAGCACTGAAAGCTCGCTCCACACCTGCAGTGTTGGCAGGCGCGGCTAAAAATTGTCTTGCCATCTTGGCAATGTCAGGGAGGATTGCAGAGTGCACCCTCCACCAATCTAAGGGATTCACTTCACTGCTAGCAACAGGCAGTGAAAGATATTTGCTAAAGTCATCTAAAATAATGGGAGCCTCGGGGTTGGCACCCGCCGGCACATCTCCTGATGATGGCTCAGCAAACTCGTCGTCATCACTATCATCTAAGAAAGATGCCACTGAGGCCTTCTCCGCCTTCCGCGACTTCGCAGCTGGGGCCACGGCAGTGGCTTCTTCCTCCATTTCCTTCGGCTTCCAATCTTGTTCCCATGCCGCCTTGGCCCACCCCTTTGCTTTCTCCGCAGTCATAGTGCCTACACACCACCACGACAAATCTTCTGTGTTGAAAAACAGAGATCATAGCCAAGGAACCAATCATGCACACCACAAGTGTTTTTGCTATGCTTACACGAATATGCCAAGGGGCGCTAGATTACCTCTTGCCCAACGAGCCAGGTACTTGAAGTTGAAGTGCTTGTAACGAGGATCGAGGAAGGTGGCCACGCAGAAGTCTTCCAGCTTGCAATCCATCAAGTCGTTGAAGTACCGCTTGCAGATATCTTTGTACAAGTTCTCGCGCGCGGCCTTCACAGACTCATTCATGATGTGCACAACCTCTCCCTCAAACTTCACAACGGTGTCCTTGTGCATTTTGTAGGCCAAGTGTCCGATCAACGGCATGACCAAGTTCGCGGTGCAGTACTTCGTACCTTGCAGCAAATCGACACAAGTTGCAGCCGCTGCCAAGATGCCCCTCGACTCCCTCACAATGTCCCACTCGATGTCCGTCAACTTATGATCCCTGTAGACACTGCCATCAGGGTTCGGGGCAGCAGTGGCAGCTTTGCGCGGGTTCTCGATGTCGTAGAGTTGGATTGCCACCTACGTGAAAAGCAGTTGTTCGCTATCTCAAAATACAATACTCTCGAAGATTCCACCGACAAATTAAGCAAGTGGGTGCACATATTGTGGGTGCACATATTGCTTAACCTCATTCAACCCTCTCGGGTGAATCATCAAGAGATGTAGCACATTCCAGAGCCAGGACTCAAGCAGTTTGAAAAGGAATCCGAGTGCTGTATGAGGCAGTTGAGGTATGAGATAGTGGAGAACGCACCAGGTTCACATTGAACCAATCGCACTGCTTGAAAGCTCCTCCCCATCCACTGCGTGTGTCGTTGTCTTGGGGCGGAGATGTCGGTTTCAAAGAGTTACGGGCTTGGCAGTCGTGAAGTAACTTCACACCGATGACGGAATGGTGAAAATGTCCGGTCATACCCCTCAACTTCTTAAAGCACTTGTGCACCCCTTCGGACTTCAAGAAGGCTAGTACGCACAACGCCAAGAGGTGGCAGTTACACTCGTGGCCGTCCCATTCACCCCAACCGGATACGATGTTCGAGGCACTATCTGACGCGGTACAGTGCACCTTTGATGCGACGGTGTCAACCTTGACGACCTCATGGCTACTGCCCGACGCTCCAGTCCTACCACAAGGACCGAAGTAAAAGGGGGCTAGCCGCCACGATTTTTCGATGTAGTTGATGTTTGAGTGCTTAAAGATCATCCTTGGGTGCTCAAATATTTGTTAAAAACATGTGCCGGGTGATATACTCGATATGGGTATGCACTTGTGAGGGCTGAAGAGGTGGGGGTAAAATTAATTCAAATTAAATAAAAAGGCCAGTCCTACCACAAGGACCGAAATGTTTCTCACGCTAGCTACCTCCACGAAGGTCCTGTGAAAATTCGGAGACCCATGTTGTCAAGTTCGCGAGCTGCTCTTTCTGCAGTGTCTTGTCAAAAAAATGATCGGAGGTCATCTTCGCCCTCAAAATATCGGTTGAAGTTGCCTGGGTATACAAAATCCGAAAATACCACTGTGGTGTGGTTGGAATTTAGTGATTTTTAACGCTACCCATGCTTAATGTTGATAACGTAGCATGAAATTGCGACAATGTTTAGGCAAGCGGGCAAAGGGGTACTCAGTTTAGGTCCCAATGAGACTACAATCCGAAGGATAGGCACTAGGAGCATCAAGAGGATGGTTAAAAAGATTCCCGCGCGTCCGGTCCTTGTGATAGGACTGAACGAGATTCCAGTCCTTTCACAAGGACTGTCGGGCAGTAGCCACTCATCGTCCCCAACCTCATATCGCCCGATGCCCATCTTCGCACAAGCTATTTTCGTAGCCTTAGATATCTCGAGGCCATTGTGCCTAAGGAATGGGGTTTCGTGCACGCAAAGGAGCGGTCAACAAAGTAGCAACGGAAATCTTTCTTACACGCATATGCATCATTCCAAACCGCCTATGATATCATGATACACGACACACGACAAGAAACGAAGAGGGCCCATCAACAAGAAAGCAACCTCATACACAAATAAAGTATGTTTACTTTTATTTCGAACTGGAATAAAAGTAGACAATATGAACAAGTCAATGCACAATTAATAGTGGAGGACACGAAGCGCACCTAACGTCCGAAAACGGAATCGCTGACACGAGCTTCTCGTGTAGCACGAAATCTATGTCGAGCCAATATACAAGGATGCCGAAGATGGCAATGCCACCTTGGGACCATATGTCACCTGGTGCGCGTGGAAGGGGAAGAAATAAGCACACAATATACAATATTCAAAAGAAAGCAAATAGTAAAGAAATACTAATAGTTGAAGACACACCAGCAATGGATGGCAGGATACCCTCCTCAAACAACGCTTCCAGTGCGTCGTGCACTCTCACTGAAGCCTCTGCGGAGAGCAGCAATATCTTTTGCACGACGAGCTGGTACCCAGGAGGTGTATAGCCTCCCTGGAAGATGTAGGCGAAGATGTCCCTCAACTCGGTATCAGTCTCGCAAATGGAAAGCGAACGTTTCCGACGCACAATCCACAACGCGAACATCTTGTGCAAAGTATCCCTTTTTTCGGTCGACACCTGAGTGTCACAACGCCATGATAAATGTCCCGGGAATATAACAGTGGGAAGCCGAAGGCAAAAGCTACGAAATATGGTTAGAAAGAACTAGTACTTCGTTGACTAGTACTTGCAGCACGCATAAGAACGATGTATTGCGTAGCGTACCTTGGGAAGCATAGCAGTAATAGTGCCAGCCGTTGGCAGGCTCTCAGACGACTCCCCGTCACCACTGCGGCTTGAAGGTGGCCGATCCTTCTCACCCTTCTCGTCGACGCACAACTTGCAAAACACGTCCTTGTGCGCATGGGCAAGGTGGCTTCGCAAGTTGGAGGTGTTGCCACTAAACGGTATGGGCTCGGAATTTGGACCACAGAGCTTGCACACAATGAAGTCGACCTTGTCAGTCTCGTCATTCTTTTTCAACCAGAAGTGGTCCCATGCCAAAGAGCGGCGTTTGGTCTTGCCCTTTTTGGCCTCCACGAGATCACTCGATTCTGCGTGTTCAAAACAAAGCTTCAACCGAAAGGACAAACGGCCGGTTGGTCACACAGACACACACACGAACGACGATAGGCATGGGTGAAAAACATGAGCAAATATTCAAACCTACCTTCTTCATCGGCTGCACGTTCACGCTTGCGGTTTTCAGCTTCCTTCTTATGAGCTTCGGAATTCCTCTGGTTGGTTGCAACCTCGCGAGCCCGAGATTCCCTGAACTCAGCGATCTCTGTCGCATACCCTGGCAGATTGTCTTCCGGCTCCCAAGTGTCCGCATTCTTGCCTAATGGCGTACCGTCTGAGAACCAACGAATCAAAAACTGGGTCACGCCGTAGCTCTTTCTCTCACTTAATATTGACTCAACAGCGTAAACTCTATCATCGCTGCCAGCGATATCATACGGGTTCTGCTGTGTTCGCTTGACAGCGCCCTTGCCTTGAGCGACGAGGACAACGCTCCCCGAGCGCTTGCGTGATTTGCGGGTGACACGACCACGGGCATCAGTGGGGGCTGCGGCTGGAGCGGGACGAGCAGCGACAGGCATGGTTATGATTAATGATAGAAATTATGACGTTGAAAAGCGTCCTAACCCGCCTATTTGAATTTTAAGGCCATGTGAAAAGCCAATAACCCAATATGATACCGATCCGTGGTGATAAGCTGATAATAAGCAATGTATATGAACAAATAAAAGCACACATAACAGTCATTATGAGATCAATGCGCACCTATAGTAGAGGGAGTAGCCCCTAGTGTTTTCACTAGCCTGCTTTGCAGGGTTACCGCACTCTCAGGACTTTGTCCCTTCTGCTAGCGTAAATGTTTTATTATATTATTATTATCAATGCGCACCTTACAGCTTACTCAAATTACAAATTGCATATTTAGGAGGGATCAAATCAAAATCCCCCAAAGTCAATTTGCAGGATCGCGTTTGTGGCTTTGTGCAGTCCGCAAATCGCTGCGCCGCATTCGTTCTTTCCGATATCGATATCACCAATCGATATCGATATCACAAATGTGCGCGTCACATGTCGCCCGATATTGATATGTGCTGAAGAGTTGTCGACAGATATTGATATGTGCTGAAAAGTTGTCGACAGATATTGATATGTGCTGAAAAGCTGTCGACTGATATTGATATTCCGATATGTCGTAAAAAAGTTGTCGACTGATACCGATATCACCGATATATCGATATATCAGATATCGGAGATATCGATACCGTGCCTTGGTTTTGTCTGGGGTAGATTTAGATTAAGTTCATGTGACACGATCGATCGAGAGGTCATGGGTCATCAGACCTGAGACAGGTCGTCATCGTCATTTCGCCGGATCCGAGGTGCCACCGCTCCGAGGTCAGGCGCACATGGTAAAACTGCGAACGGAAGGTCAAAGGCAAAGGGAAAGGCAAAGGGTGTAAGATTTAGCGGCAGTAGGAATAGTTTTCAGAAGCATATGAAAAGTATTCTAGTGCTTCTGAAAACTATTCCTACGTCTTCTATATCATAAACCCTTTGCCTTGCCTTTTTACCTCTGCACGCGACCGGCAAGCATCTTTGAAACTTCCGAGTTTCAAAGATGCGTTTTGTATTTTGGGTGCACCCTAATTTTACAAAACGGCCGAGCGCTTCCCGTTTGTGCGGGATATTCACATTTATTTCATGGAATATTTCACATGGTTTAACACACATGCACACGCATGGGAAACCCTCGGCTGTTTGGCATCTTTGGGTTTGGGTTCGAACCCAAACCCAAACCCAAAACATCTGCCTTGGAAATAAATTGCGTGTTTCGCGCACAAGTAACTTGAAGCCTTGATCTTCAGGTAACTTAAAGATATGTATCTTGGCAGTATTTTTGCCAAGTTTAGCGCTCTAGGACGCACGGGAAGCCCTCGGCTGTTTGGCATCTTTGGGTTTGGGTGTCACGTTCGAACCCAAACCCAAAACATCTGCCTTAGAAATAAATTGCGCGTTGGGCGCACAAGTAACTTGAAGCTTTGAGCTTCAAGTAACTTAGGTAAATATCTCTTGGCAGTATTTGCGCCAAGTTTCGTGCGCTAGGACGCACGGGAAGCCCTCGGCTGATTGGCATCTTTGGGTTTGGGTACGTTCGAACCCAAAGGCAAAGGCATAGGACAGTTTCGTAGATTCTGTCCCGATGCCTTTGCAACCTCGCATGCTAACTCATATTATAATGAATATTTAACATTCAAGCGTTGGATACCCCACGCCAACGGGAAGCGCTCGGCTGATTTGTTATTTGGGTATGCGCACCCAAATGACAAAAACGCATCTTTGAAGCTCGTTAGTTTCAAAGATGCGTGGCCGATGCCTTCGTGCTTATGTGTATATTTCATATGAAATATGCCGTGGAATAAATGTGAATATCCCGCACAAACGGGAAGCGCTCGGCTGTTTTGTAATTTTAGGGTGCACCCAAAATACCAAACGCATCTTTGAAACTTCCGAGTTTCAAAGATGCTTGCCGGTCGCGTGCAGCGGTAAAGGGCAAGGCAAAGGGTTTATGATATATAATAAGTAGTTTTTAGAAGCAATAGAATATTTTTCATATGCTTCTGAAAACTATTCCCCAGCATGCAAGCATGCAACCTGCTCTCGGCACCATGCGGCACCATGCAACCTGCCTTCCCCAGCATGCATGCTGCCCTCCGCTCGGCAGCATGCAATACAGTTCTTGCATCATTAAATTCCTCATTTTAAATTCTGAGGACCGCGAGGCATCGCGAGGGCACGCGCGAGGAGTTCTTGGAACTGTGGCCGCAAAAATTTCCGGACATAAATCGAGGAGTGAGGAGCATCGGGGTTTGCATCTTCTCACGGATGTTCCCGAAATTCGGAGTGACACGTCGGAAAAACCAAGTTCCACGTCAGATAGCCGACCGCGTTGACCCGGAAGGACCCTTTGAAACATGCGTCGGGCTGCTGTCCGCACATGAATTTTGGCAATTACTTTGCAAATTTCGCAACATGTATCACAACATTTTAAACATGTTTTCACTGTGATATATGTGCGTCGTTTGACACTCGAAACGTAGCGAAAGAAGCCGTACTTCGCGTTTTAGGATGCTCGCCGGGAGTGAGTACCCTTGCGGTACTAAACGATTGCGTAGCGAGATGTACAGAGATGAGTCTCCGCCAAGTTTTCACGCAAAGTTAACTTAAGTTAACGTTGCGTGATAGCGCGTTTGGCGTTATTCCATCCGTATTCGCGGATGTGAGCAAGCCGCGAAGGGGGTTCGCATTGCGGACTTCAAACGCGTTTTGGGCATCCGCGTTTCTGCGGATGCTCAAGACAGCGACTGAAACTAACTTCACTACATACTTATAAAGTGTTGGAGAGAGTTGCACGCTGTTCGAACACTCATAAGTTTGAGACTGCAAAACGTTTGTTCCAATTGTCCCGTTTATAGCGGTACAATGATGAAAACGTGCGGGGATCTTTACGCACGCGCTCATCATGTCCAATAAAAAAGTTCACTGCGGAAAACACAATGAAAAGTATCATTACGAAGTTATAGGTCTTATAACTTCGGAATAATATCATAATCATAGGCTCACCGTAGCAGAAATATCAAGTTATTAAGCGGTGCTTGGGACGCAACATCAGGCTGAACCGAGCTCGGTTTGAAATTCTGAACTCGGCAGATATGACTCCACGTGGCTCAAATTTATTCGCTTGCCCAGCGCGAGGACTCCACAAAACGAGGAGAAAAGTTTGAGACACCTCTGGAGGTGGCTGAAAATTTGTTCCTCGTTCCTTGTTCTGAAGATCAGTATAAATGATATATAAATGATATAAATGGTCGCTTTTGAGGATTTAGGAATAAAGATGCAAAGTTCGCGCGCGGGCAGAATCCTCGTCCAGAATGGCATTCTGGACGAGGAAATTAATGATGCAAGAACTGTAATGTGTTGATGTGATTTCGCCGGAAATTTCCGGCGAAGAGACGATGACGACCTGTCTCAGGTCTGATGACCTCTCGATCGATCGTGTCACATGAACTTAATCTAAATCTACCCAGACAAAACTTAATCCAGTAGATGTCAAAAACTTAATCCAACATAAACCCCGAGCCGAAGAAGCCGAACTTCAACGCCGTCACCTTTGACCGTAAAGCCGCCTACACCACCAAACCGGTTGGTGAGTGGAAGACGGAACCCGTTGGCGCCACGGTGAAGCGCTGGGTGGGCGTCGGGTACCCCTGCATTTTGTGCTTCCGTATGTGGGGGGTCACCGATGCTCACCCCGACACCCGTGGATGCTGCCCTTACATGTGTAAGGAAGCTTTTGGCAGCAAGGAGCGGTATCGAAAGTTTTTCCCCATATCGATCATATTTCGATAAGTACAATTCGATATCAATAAATAACAATAAATGTTTCACCTATTATCAATCAATACCAATATTTCCGTATGTTTTCAAAAACTTATCAATCAATAACAATAGGTATTTTTTTGTGATCAATAAATAAGTATAATCCAGTCAATATCTATATATTGACATATCGATATACTTCCGTGTGTAACTATAAATGCACATATGATAATAAAGTTCCTAAACTCTTCTAGTATCTATGTTCAGAAGTAAACTATTCGGATATGTTGAGAGGCTAACAATGTTTACATATGATGATAAAGTTCCTAAACTATTCTACTTATCTACTATTTATGTTCAGAAGTCAACAATGTGCACACATGATAACAAAGTTCCTAAACTATTCTAGTATCTATGTTCAGAAGTCAACAGTGTTCATGCTCGCCATGATGGAATGCTCTATGGTCCCTTCAGTTGAGTTCTTCCTTAAATCTGAGTGCATGCGACCAACCTTGGAAAAAGGCACGCTCCACCCCTGCAGTGGTGCGCACGCTTACGGGCGGGTTCAGGACCGCGACGACCCATGACTTCTTAGGTTGATGGGTTCAAGGTAGTAGGTTGCAGAATTTATGGTGAAGTTGTGACTTGGCGCTGACCAATTTTCAAGCGTCCAGGACTCCGCCACGTGCCTCTTGCACCCCCAAGAAACGGGCCAATGAAAGTACTAGGTAGCCGCAGGGTTCTAATATCGATATTTCGATATTTCGATAACTGCCAATGGTGGACTTGTATTTCAAACGCATCGATCAATAACAATAAGTGTTTCATGAGGTATCAATCAATTTCGATAGGTCAAGTCAGCGTATCAATCAATATTTGATATTTCGATAACAGATTTTTAAGGTATCGATCGATAGCAATACTTCGATTAATCGATAGTATCGAAAATATCGAATATCGATACCGCTCCTTGTTTGGCAGCGGGCGTGCACCCGACACTGCACTCCCCGCCGGGAAGCGGCCTCCGCCCCCGGCGTTCGCTGCTGCCCTTGCCTCTTTCCAGGCGCCGGATCGCCCTACCGCCAGCACAGCAGGCCGACACCCCTTCGGACGTGGCGGTCATGACCTTCGTCGCGCCTACGATCGACCCGTCGCCACAGCCCGCCCCGTTATCCCCATCTACGGCTGGCGAGCCAGTGGCACCGCCCGCGGAGCAGCCGCCTGAGCGGCCATCTCTGCACTTGGCATGTACTGACCCCGCCGGGGTGCCCGAGGACCCCGACGAGGATGCCGCCCTTCATGGCTTCGTTGAAGAGGACTCCGATTGGCCGACTTTCCGAGAGACCCCGTGGATTCCTTCGATCGTCACCAATGCCATGACTCAACAAACCTTAGAGCGGGACTAGCCCACCGAACCTTCTACTTGTCTCTTAGATGCCTAGGCAACGCCCATGCACGGATGTGCCTCTAGTTGGGTTGGAAAAGGCCCCCTCGGCCTGGACATTAACATTGACAATGTCCAATTAATGGCATGAAGTGCACGGACCGTTTCGTCACGATGGCATAGGCTGGGAGTGGTGTCCTTAGTAGTAGGCACCATCATCGCCAGTACTGGTAAACGATGAAAGCTTGGCCCCACCTATGTGACTATTTCAGAATCAACATTCAGTTCTGGGTGTTTTAGAAAAACAATAAGTAGGTATCGGATGTACGGAGATAGCAAAACCGTCTCTACATATACATGCTTCTTGTAGGGACGATGTCGCTATCAAACTAAAGCAGCGGCATATAAAACGCATCCTACAAATCAATGCAAACATTTAAAATAACGGTTGATGAGCTCCAAGATGTTGGTCAGCATATATCCAAGGGAATATGCAACCAGCCGTCAATATTTACCACACGCAAGGCCCTCACCACGTGTTCCTCATCGTCGATATTGTCACTGCCTACCACAGTCGTTGGGATCATAGACGTTATCAGTAAAGTGGCAGATGACACGGGAAAAACAGAATATAGGAACCGCTTATCAATTAAAAACACTTCTCCAAACATCCAAGCATCGATGCGCAAGCGTCGCAGCAGTTGAGATACATGATTCATCCAGGTGATATGCAAAGGCTAGCACTGGTACCCCGAACCAACAGGGCACACCAACAATCATAAGGACGACTAAAAAGAAAAGAATGTGAACCAGGTGATTACACCCAACGAACCGAAGCTCATCCCTCTAAGATCCAAATCGGTGAGCTGTTTTGTCTGCTAACGCCCACCGGGCAGTGTATTGCCTAAAGCAGCCTTAGAGGAGGCAAGTCACCCACCGAATTCCTCCGCCTTCTGGTGGACCTCAGCAGCACGGCGTCCTATTGTTGCAGTGTGGATAAACTGGACGAATATCACCGGCGAGTTCCCCGTTACAACCGCGCCACGCTCTGCAACACAAAATGGCCACCATGCATGACGAGATCTCTCTCCGTTCAAGTCTCGTCTCGCTCCTGATCTGCTTGATGCAGAGGCGCGTCCGGGAAGGTGTGAAGTAGATTTTGCTGGAGCTCCAAGACTCAGAACAGGATCCGGCACTCCACGGCCAGCTCCAGGTACACCCATCACCAGCGGCCCTTGCACCATAGGGTATCTCCCGAGCAGCTGCTCGGCATTCCTCAGTTCAGGTTGAGACACTCCGCTGCCCCCGCCCGGTCTAGCCTCACCCTGAGGAGGTTCAGCTGGCGCCCCTCCATTATGCCACAGGCCCAGCGCACATTCCCAGGACCTTCTGCGAGCTCCTGCCTGCAGTACGCTGCCTCGGAATTCCACCAGCACATATTGCGCGTGGCCAGTGCCCAACGCCTAACCCCATAGTACCCACCGATGGAGGTCATGGGACGACAGGCGCATGGCGACGACGGTGAGAGGGCTTTCCGGACTGGGATAATGGACGACGTGGATCAAGCTGTCCCTTCGCTGCTGCAAAAAGTCAGATGCACTTGTGAACGTACATGCGTACAGTGAATATGCAGCTGTGGCCGCAGATGCGTGAGAGGGATGCGGTTTGGCTTCTGGCGCGGTCCGCACTTCCAGTGGCAGCGTTCTGCTTGCCACTCCACACCTCGCGCCGGCGAGTGTCTCGGCCATCCGTCGAGAAGAGGGCGAGAAGTTCCCCATAACGTCGTGGGACCAAGGTACTTACGAGCGGATCCTACAAGGGGCTCCTCGCGTCGCGCCGTATATCAAGAGGGGTCGCAGCTGCACCGCGAGGCGGCAACTGAGGCAGCGGTACAACCCATGTCCACGATGAGTCCTGAATCGCTTTCACGACGCACATGCTCCTGTCCGGCCTGATGTGCCACGTGCGCGTCGAGCCACGCCTGCACCTTGACCTCTGTGGACGATCGCCCGTTGGGCCAGTCTTTGAGCACCGTCTCCGTTGGCTGCACTACTTGCACCTCCGAATGCGCGCCGACGTATGACAAGTTCGCCTCTTGGTCCTCCTCAGGATCGTCTCGCTCCTCGCGCTCCTCGCGCTTCTCGCGCTCCTCCGCCTCCCGGTATGCCCACTCTTCGGCCTCCCTGTTTTCCCATTCTTCCTCCTCGCCGCACACGTCCACGTTCACACTCTCTTCAGGCTTTCGGGGCCATGTCGTGTCTGCAGGAGACTCGGGTGCCAGGGACGGTCGCGCCTCTGCAGGCACCCAGTCAACCGTAGGGTCTGTGATTTTCTCTCCACCCTCGCCATTTTGAAGTTTACGTTGGTCTCCCTCTGCGCCAGACACCTGCTCCTGATGGTGTTGTCCCCCCTCCTCAACCGCTTGACTTGGTCCACAACCCATGATTTTCGTATCATTCAGAGTCTAGAGTCCAGTGGCGTATACTTGCTGCCTTCGTCTGCACTCTTTACACGCTTGGCGTTTTGATTCTGCAGGTTCTCCTAAGCCCACTCCCACATGGAATATTCCACTTGTACATCGCATCTTGCTTAGACCAAGGTCCATGGAGCGTTTTCTGCGCACGATAGCAAGCAAGTAGTTTGCTCGCAACGATGATGATTTTTGAATCGAACTGATGCAAGATAAAGCTTCAGAGCATGCGTGCAACGCTCATCACGCAAAGACGACCCATGCACTGCCCCGATTTTTGGGTGCACGTCCAAGAAATGGGCCCTCAACTCCTGAAGTACGACAACAATAATCTCCGAATCGTTGAATTACGGTTTGATGGGACTTCAAATATCTGACTCATTTAAACGAACGCCAATTTTGGTATTGAACAAAACCTTGCTTTGTGATAATCAAGAAGCAATATTCAATATTGAAGCTTTTAACCTCGAACCTGTTTATTCTGTTGTTCGTCACAGGAAGGAAGGATCTGGATGGGCATTTCGGGGCGTTTCGGTTTGGGGCTTTCGCTTTGGGCGATGCGGGTGTCAAGGTCTCGCCCAGTACTCTCGCCCGGTTCTCGAAACTCGTTCTGTACCGGGCGATATCCACATCCAACGGTACAGAATCAGTGTCAATATTTAGCATCGAAGGGCTGGTGGTAGCTAAGCACATGGCAGTGTCCCTTAAGTATGGCCGATCGCTAATATGTGGAAAATGGATCGACGGCTGGTGGCAGCTAAGAACTGGCTGGTGGTAGCTACCACTAGAGCTGCACAACTTAAACTGGTCCGTTCATTTTTAACAGTGGCAATTTTCCGAATCCGACAGTCCATATACGATTCCAGAGATCAAAATACGATGCATTCCTTTGTCGCTCCCCAGGAATCTCTTCGGACCTTCCGATGTTCTCAATCTAAAAACATTGGACGGCTCAACTTTAGTTGGGCACCCCGAGCTACCACTTACACGTCGGATTTTGTGGGCACTGTACAGAATCGGGCGAGAAAAGAACTGGCCGAGACCTTGACGAGTACTGTACGTGTCACTGCTATGACCGTCTGTCCACAGCATGAGAGCCGCGAGCCCGAGCCCTCATGCTAGTACGTGACAAATTATTCCGACACCTGTATCGCTATATTCATGGCAACCGACCATATTCCGGGACTTTTTACATCATTTGGGTCCTACGATTTGACCCCTCACCACCCTAGATCGAAATTGAGCTCTAGAGACTGGAAACAAAAAAAAGGTGTACAGCCCTAAATAAGTGTCCGCCCACATACGATAGCATAGGACTTCAAACTTGCGTTCGGTTCGGCGGTTGCGGTTCTACAGCCGGAGCGTCATCGTCATTTCACATTCACAGTGTTATTTCACAGTGTCACTTGTAAACCCTACTTTTCCCGTTCAGACGAGAGTTTCCGCAGCTGCAGGCTGTAGAAACATAAACAGTCGAGTGTCACACTCACAGTCGTGGTGTCTATCATTTTCGGCGGAGCACCCCTAAATACATATACAGTTTCAATACCAGGGATATTAGCAGCGGATTGCTCGGCTGGTCGCAACGTAATATCATATGCACCGAAGGCTATTCACTAGCACTATGCATCGAACTCTGCTCGTGCGTGGTACGTTCTAGAAAGAGTGCAGCCAACATTCTCGCTGAACATTAAGTGGAACATCTGAACTATTAGGCTGCCTTCACTCCCTCGTATCCGAAGTGTATCGCATCATGCAAATGTGGGCCTTGGTATCCGTCAGTCCGAAGGTGGAACTCCTCGTAAACTTAACCAAGCACCAACTAACTCCGCTCAAATAACACTGCCGTGCTTCCGATTCAAAGCTGTCTAATAGGGCTGTAACCCAGAAAGCTTCGGAGTAGGCGCTTGCTTGCGGATCGTCATAATCGAGTTCCAACTCGTGATTTTACCACGTCACAACCTTCGCAAGGCCATAGATAGGAAACTCGCCGACAGCCGCTGCGAGCAAGCTCCCACGGGCATGAACTCGCAGGTAGCTAGCTTCTAGGGAGTTTGCAGCTCGATGTGGGACCCATCTTTGAGGGCGGTAGCAGATGGTTAGACTATTCTTTCACCTTTCGAGGGGAAGTTTCGCGTGGAGAATTATCGAGAATCTTGTCGCAACATTTGAGCACGCTTCTGTGCCACAAAGCTTACACATGCGGGCTCACAAGCACATGACAGATGACCCTCCAGCGTGTGTTTCTGTTTTACCTTAAAGCGCAGGTTGAGAAGCAGACTAGCGCATGTGTCTTGTACTTTGTCTCAGTTTTTCATGCAGCAAGCAATGGACCACCACACGCCCAGGCACGCGAGACCATATACGGGCAGTTTTACGCTATCCCTGACTATGCTGACAGTATTCAGTGGAAACTCCTGCGTCACCCCACGTTCCTTCTTCTGTTCTTCGGTAAATTTGCCTCCGAACTTTTGTTTAACAGGTGAGCATTCACTCCGGGGCCAACGCCACGCGGGCTCGCCTAAGGCCTCACGAAAGGCATCCTCTGGCAGCGCTGACATCTCTTCGAGGCCTTCGAGGAGTCCGCGTGCCCTTAGTTTCCCACCCGACTAGAGTGTTCACAGGCAACTTTCGGGTTGCCTCATTTTCTGGTGGCGCGCTACCCATTCAACTCCGCCATAAGCGAACTTCTCTGCGCGCAAATACCGACTCGGACAACTCCACTGCACCTTTGGCAAATGCAGACGAGGAGGCAGAATTTTCTGCGCAAACAGTGAATATTTGGGACTTGCCTGCTTCCTACAAGTGGGAGAAGAGCTCGGATATGGGAAGGTCTTACGCATTCCTCTTCGCTACCTTAGCCGTAGGACGGCTTTCAGGTGAAAGCGCAATCTTGATGTTGCTGTGTGGTTGAAACTTACGGAGCGCTATATCCCTTTCTTTCACTGGGGTATATCCACTTGTATCACTGGTTATATCCCCTTGTATAACTGGTTATATAACCTTGTATCACTTGTTATGTCCCCATATACATGTGTGTGCATGTGTTTTTAAATATACACAACGTTGTATAGAAGCAACGTACTCACGCCCTTTTTTGTCCCTGGTAATAGCCCAGGCGCGCACGCGACCATCTATCATATTTTTTCACTGACGCCAAAGAAATCGGTCCGAGGATAAGCACGCACGCAACCAAGAGATTTCCACATCCATCCACACACATACACAACAGTGGCACCAAAGTCCAAACCCGGTATCACACACAAGCATCAGTGTTGTATAACTCATATCCCTTGTTTCTCAGCACGTGCCCAACGATTCCCGGGGCCTTGTAGACTGGGACAGCCCAGAGCACTTCGGCAATTTATCAAGCACTTCCGATTCCAACACTTGCTCCACTTCATCCGTCTAAAGCATCGATACAGTGTCCACTCTGCAATCGGGGTGTAGAGTACGACTGAGACGGTGCCACGTGCCCTGGGTGGCCAGGTTTTCAGGATATGCAGTTTGCCTACATTGTATACTTCACAGCACTCGCCGGCACTACCATCTACATCGGCTCGCATCGGAGCCTGTGCATGCCTGAGAGGAAGAATATAAGCTTGAAGCAGGGCCTTTTAGCACCGCTCCTAGCCTCTGGCGCGCTGCTTTCGGTGTACCTTGTGCTCAAGTACCTGCCGGAATGGGACTTGGCACAGTTTCTACGCGCTTACAGCTGGCTTCTCGGGTGTTTCGCCATTGGTGGTAACCTGCAGCTGCCTTTGAACTACGTGCTGCAGGCAACGCGTCAACTTCGCTTCACCGTCCCTGTCCCCGCTGGGCTCGCACAGGACGACCAGGGGAACTCAGTGTCGCAGGTGTGCTGGCGGGTTTAGGGTTTCTGGTGGACCCGAGACGTCACCTGTGACCTCCCCGCTTTGAGCGACTTCAAGGAGCAGAAAGTTTCACTAAAGAAAATACATTCAAGTGCCTTTGATGTCCAGCTGAGCTTGCACCCCTGACCGTCAGCGCAGCCATGCACACTTCGAGCTTGAGGCGCATACATAAAGGGAGGCACCGAGAATTCCATAATGAATCTAGCTGTCTTTTTGGTGCAGGCCTGTAGAGGGGCCTTTAGATAGCCTGCCTACTAAGCCCTGAGTTATGACCTGTGTGCTGTTTCTTTCTCTGCCTCTGTTCATTCAGTAGTCGGGATAAGTAGTTGCCTCCACCTTGGTCAGTTACTCCACAGGGGCTTTAACTGGTGTCCCCCTAGGGCTCTGAGTACATCTCTGTATTGTACCCGAGGGTCAGAGAATTGTGACCTGGAAATCTTGGCTGCGTTGTCTGTGCTACCCGTTTCGCCAGGTCAGCCTCAAAATTTCTGATCTCGTGGCCATCGTGGTCGGTGTCGGCCTCTCAACCTACAACTGGGCCAATGGGAGCACTGACTTTACGCTGAACAACCTCATCGCAACCTTGATTTTGATCGATACTCTGCAGATCATCGGGCTCAACTCTTACAAGACAAGTGTGGTGCTTCTCGGTGGCCTTCTGTTGTATGATGCTTTTTGGGTATTCGGGAGCTCCAGTATGTTTGGTGACAACGTGATGATGACAGTTGCAACTTCTGACTCCTTCGATGGACCATTTCGGTTGCTCTTCCCACGTTGGGAAGATGTTTTAGATCCTCCGGTTCCAGGGTACGCAGCAATACCATCAGCTCTGGCACATGAATCGTGGGTGTTGGATTTGGCATTTGTCCAATCAATGCATCCCTCCCTTACAGTTCCAGCATTCTGTTGTGTTTTTCCTATCTTCTCGTTTTCACCAGGATTGCCGTGTACTTGCGCTGCAGTATGTTGATTGAGAAACATTCTTATTTCGCTATTCTTGAACTCGCCTCTTTTTGACTTATTCCATTCTGCTTTTCCTTGGGTTGTTTCCCATGTAGTTGTAGTGCGGTTGGCTTGGAACAGGTCATTTCCGTATGCCCTTCTTGGGCTAGGAGACATTGCAGTCCCTGGATTATTGGCTGGACTTATGTTACGCTATGATGGCATGAAAGAAACCGATCAAAAGGAGGTTGCAATGGCATCCATGGCAGCATTCAAAAAGGTGTTTGATGAGGGCACCGAAGATGAATTGGACAGTACGTACATCCTTCAGTTACCGAGGTGTTAGATGAATTGGACAGGCAGATACCAAGGTGCTAGGTGAATTGGACAGGCAGATACCGAGGTGCTAGGTGAATTGGGCAGGACGCGCATCCTGCAGATACTGAGATTTCAAATGTGCACAAGGAAAGAGTCAAAGCACCTCGTTAGACAAACGGGATGGAAAGACATGAAATTCCTTCGCTGTAGCTGCGAGCCCCTTTGAGTAGGTGCCCCTGCGCCTTGAAGAGCAAAACCAGTGAATACTCCATTAGAAGAGAATGTGTGTATAAGGAAATTTTATTCACGGGGCTGCAATAGGTGGGAAGACAGCTATCGATGCTGCCGATGCTGCTGACGCAGCATACGACGCGTTAGTAGTTAAACTGGCAAAAGATGACGACATCGCCCTTCGGAAATTCACTAAAGGATATGTCCCAGAAGAGATCGCAGTCCGAACGTACTTCAACAAAACTCTGGCTGCATACATTGGAGGGCTTGCAATTGCGTTTGCTGCCAACTATATTACAGGTGAGCTGCCACCTGGCTTACATGACTGAGAGGATCTTGATTAATCGTGTGATAATTGGGCTGGCTTGGTGCGCTCGTTTGAGTTTTGAAGTCTCCCTACCAAACCTTGAACTGGGAGTGTTTCGATTGTTGATAGGCCTGCGTTATATATTTTTGATGTTGGTGTCTTATTGGAATGCTTAGATCTCGGATGCATGTATTCATTCATGGATGCACACCTGACAATGCCAGGCTACAGATTGGTGTGCCTGCATGGAAACTGCGTGTAGCTCATATTGCAAGAAATGTAACCAAGCTGCTTTGATATGCAATTGAAGATGACCCCCCTTCATGTATAACCAGGTGCAGGACAACCGGCACTCGTGTACATTGTGCCTTGCACGTTGGGGGCCACTGTGGCTCTTGGAATTCGTCAAGGAGAGCTGGGCCGCTTATGGAGATTTGTTGATAACTCAAAGCAAGGATCAGTAAGTTCATCTTCTCGATGACACGCCTTGTTGCCAGTAGAAGTCAGTGTTTTTTAGCTCTGTACAGTGCTGATAGAGGGTGCCGACTTACATAATACAACCTAAGGCTATAATTTGTGAAAATGGATTGAGCGATGGGAGATCACGATGCATTTGCATACATGAATTTTCGGCGCAGCACCTGTACCCTGCAGATGCATACTATGATGTGTAAGGTAAGGAGATCATAAATTAATTGATGCGAACTTTAAGTTGCATGTCGGTCACGCATAATTTAGACAATGTTCTGCGAAGCAACGGTAGGACTCATGCGCAATATTCACTTGTATGTGTGGTCGTGCTTCCTTAAACCGATGTAGTTGTCACCATATAGTAGCCACACAAGCTCGGCTGCACTATGTATGACCTGCACCGGGGATCAGAGGATTTAGCACACACTACGGGACGCTGATCGATATTGATTGATGATTGATTTGATATCGGCATTTCTCAATTAAATTGATACGGAAGCAAAACTGTAAAACAACCTGCGAGGATGTGTCTGCATCAGATTGCGCACACGGCAGCATCTACTATAGGAGATCGCGAACCAGACGGAAGATAAGTACAATATAAGCGTGATTTTTATAATAGCGATGTTAATTGAGAAACAGAGTACGACCATGCGCATATGCTTCAATTATATCGCATGCACGATGATTGCTTGGCAACGCGAGAATGGCGTGTCGTATAAAGGCGGGGGTTGCGCCAGGACGGAGTATAACAACATGGCATGGCATGCCGCAAATACATACTTCACTACCCTAAAGAGATACGCATGATGGAACGTCGTCCATACATGGGTATATCTCATAGAATACACATTTTTTTGTTTAAAAATGAGAGCCGCCTCGAGGCTCTCTTGCGCATGCTCTTGAACACACCGAAACGTCCCGCCTTCGTAAATAAGTAATACGATGCAGTGATGGGAAGTTGTTGGTGTTTGCATGCCAATACAAATTACAGTGATTCATTACCCCGCCAACAATGCATCATGACATGCCGGATAGTGTGCGCCGATGCGACGCAGATGGATCAGCAACACGCGTACCCAGGGGTCACTGGGATACGTGAAATGGGCGGGATAACCGGGAAACTTGGTTCGTGGTTACAACATTTCCCCTGCTCACGAAGTTCCACAATAAATTACGATCCAGTACCCTTGAAGAGTTTGGATCGTCATAATACTGACGACTTATGACAGTGTCCAAGGAATTTGCTCAAAGGCAGCAGTTCATTAAACATATGTTGCTCGCACCATATATACATATACGTTGTATTGCTTTATCAGGTATTGAGCATGCGAGATAGTTTAGCCTGCAGTCCTGTCTAATCACTAATTAAACCATAGCAGTAGCAATAATCGAGTGGACTGCGAATCACAGACCCGATGACTAGTGGTAAATGTTGAAAACATGATCAAGATGCGCTGCCGTCATAGGCTAAATAATATGATGCTTCGGGATGTGCAACTCATCGCATCACGCTTTTCCGCTTATTGGATTATAATGCTACCTTGAACTTTGCTATGCACCACTGTCCATACAGTCATCTGCACACCCCTGCCATTCAAAAATAAATGGCATCACATGCACGCATGTCTACACTGGCAAGGGTGCCCGCCAGCGAGGATATCGCATGACCCGTCACGTGCAAAACGCACAAAAATTGCACACCATCATGGTAGTGGAGAGCAGAGTATTGCATGATTTCAACATCGATATTATGATTACAAGCGGTTTTCCATGAGCACCATAATGTTTCGAAACCCTTCCTGAGTAAATCTTAGACCCGGGGAGGCACGCGGGGCGGCGACGTGATATTATCTCGCAGCATCAACCAGCGAACAGGATCACTGTGAAGTATGACCTTCTGATGATTCACCGACAGCAAGCACCATCATGCCCAACACTAAATTGAGGTCTGAAGAGGCTAAAACACGATTCACGACGGATGTTCTTTTGGGGAGCAACAAGTCACACGATGGGCAGAGCGCTCTAACCTACGTGCGAGGAAGCTAAATCGGATGATCACTAGTTTCAAAGATTTATCAAGGGACTATTGAAGCAAATCGAATACCCCCGCTCCCCCTCAATGCACTACTATAATCTCAATTTGAATGAGGCATTCGATTGCTTCGCCACAGCCCCTTTTCACCATTCTATCTGAAGGCATTATCTGTCATAATAAGATCACAACTATTCATCCAAGCACCCCATAACCCACATGCGCCTCATTCATATAGTATGCGATGTCAGTTGTGGTGCAGCATCGCTACTCCACCTAATTCGCCAGCTAAGTGTATCTACGGCTTGGCGGAATGCCACGAATCCCCCCTGTTTGCCTCACAGTCTTATTCCTCGCACCTCAATTTGTTGGTCCGATTCCCTTCCTGTTTGCCAACCCAGCACACGCAGTAGAAATTTCATCATCTTTATAGCCAGCAACCTATCGTTGCAAAACCATGCTGCCATCATCTTCACTCCGAAGGCCACTCACATGCAGTAGTTCAACCTCAAACCATCATTTCGTCGGCCGCGCCCGCTCACAGGCTATCAGCACGTTATCAAAATTGCGCAGTTTGTTATCCGCTTGAGATGTTGTTAGTACGTTCCGAATTGCTCAGCAGTTTTTAACCTGCAGATCTAAACATCTGCTTCAGGTGTAGGGTTATGTATTACTCCTGTCACAGTCCGGGATAATGTTGGATCATACCCTACGGCTTTGCCACAAAGACTGTGCCACCTCACCGGCAGTCCATAGCTCAACCGACAAGTAACAGATGCTCGAACGGTGACACTGTCATTGTAACGTAACAGCCATACCGAACTCCGAAATCCTGAGTTTCGAGCCGGTTAAGTATTCGGGTGTAGCACTTTTATCTACTTTATTACTATTCCATCCGAAAGGTCATCGGCATTCCCTGTTGAGATTGAATATCTTCTATATTCAACAGCGATTATCATTTAGAGCCTCGAGCCCTTAAGAATCGTATCATACTTAAGGAGCACATGCAGACACCGTTTTGACGACATTTGATTATTAGCATGATCGCAACCGCAGTAGAACCACCCGAAAGGTACTTCACATCAACGGAGGTCGCTGGAGGAGACATGCCAGTAGGCGATTATTCGGTTGATTGACACAGTATCAACCCGATGACAAGCCGGCCGTTCTCGATATGAGCGAGGATCGATCACCGGGATGATCAGCCCCCATGGAAGTCGTTCCGGTTGGGGGGCTTGGTTGGCATAGCAATACACGGCTTGACGCAAGTCCCATATATTTCGAAGCGAAGAATCAATAGGCGTATTTTGCTGAGATCGGGCGAATAGTCGCGGACAGAGAATATCCGGACCTAGAAATATTATGTGGATGCCAGTACGGATACTATGGACCCCTCTGAAGCAGTCGAAAATGGAGCCAATTATCAAATGTGCGAGTGGACACACGCTAATAATTCCTCGTGCGTTCATTACGATTACGCATGAATGCTCGGCTCATTTATTGTTGATGAGCAACATTATCATATGATCATTCATCAGTATTTTGGGTGCTAGATATACCTTTTGGAATTGGCACAAGAAGAAGCTAGCACAATGAAGCGTGCAAAGATAACGATGAATGTTGAGAACAGCAAAATGGCTACAATGGCAATTTTGGCGAAAATTATCAAAGCCCAATGAAGGAAAGTCATTACGCGTCGAGTAAAAGCATGGCACAACATATCAGGCATGCACCAAGTTCCTCATAGTTTGGCGGTGGCATGATTGCATGGTTGGCATCATGGGCGAGTGAACCTTTCTGTGATGCTTGCACTTGCATTTCCAAATTCTTATTTTTGCTGTCCTCCAGCTGCCGGATGACAGCCGCCAGCTGCTGCTTTTCATCATCACTCTGACTGCTGTCCTCCTCCAGCTGTTCGTTGCGGGCCTCACGCCGTCGCTTTTCATCATCACACCGCCCGCTGTGGCCCTCCTCCAGCTGTTGTTTTTCATCACTACACCGCCCGTGGGCCTCCTCCAGCTGCTGGATGCGAGCCTCCAGGTGCTGCTTTTCATTATCACTCCGCCTGCAGTCCTCCTCCAACTTTTGGTTGCGGGCCTCAAGCTGTTGCTTTTGATCGTTACACTGCCTGTGGTCCTCCTCCAGCTGCTGAACGATTGCCGAAAGCTGTTTTTTTTCATTATTACAGCGCTCATGGGCCTCCTCCAGCTGCTGGATGCAAGACGAAAGCTGTTGCTTTTCTGACTTGAGTGACCGAACCTCCTCCGACAACCGATGGCCTTCATTATCTATTTGTTGTGTGGCAAGGGGGTCATATCGCTGCACCTCAGACTCCAAGCGCTGGTCAAGTTCGGCCTGTTTGATTTTAGCTGGTAACTCTACGGCAAGCACGTCACGGTCACTCTTCAAGGTCTCTAGCTCCTCCCTGACGGTACTTTCCAACTCGCGATCTAGATCAGAGTTTCGAGTTTTCAACTCTGTCAACCTCGGTTCTGAGGGCTGGCTTCGCTTGTGCTCAAGGCCCTTTGCTTCGTGCGGCGGCTCCGCCCCTCGCTCCAAGACGGTGACTGGAGTAAGCATCGATCTGCTTGCTCCTCCACCCATCACGAAAAGTTCAAGCTGCACTAAATCCTTCAGCTCCCCACCCCATCACCCACAAATCAAAGCACACCAATATATTTATATATAATATGAAAGGCATCCCCGCAATTTCGATGCACGGACGGCACCGCACGAGCAGTGTTTACATGATTTAGGTTTGACATCTAGCCTGTGCTTATTGGGGTTTTGGTTGTCCCCACTCAGTTGATGAACTTCTTACCAACCTTTCGATCATTTGTTTGGATTGATCACCATCACTGCTGCAAGGAAGGGTGATGCGCCTCATGAACTTTGGACGAACTAATAGAGCCGCGCGGTTTCGCGACTTTTAAAAGTCCATCTTTAAGCATGGTGTGCCCAAGTTGTGGAGTCCTACTCGCCCCAGCACTGAAGGCATGGCTGACTCTCGGCTTTGCCAACCGCATACGCATCTGACACTCAGTGCGCCCACAGTGCACCATACCACATACCCAGGCTGCACTCAGTGCGCCCCGAGCGCTGCAGTACAGCGTTCCCAAGTGTTGCCTGAAGTGTTAGCTCCAATGGTTCAACTGACCCTACATAAGGCGTTGCAGTTAAATATGAAAGTGCGAGAGACGTGCTTTGACCAAAAACGCAACTAGCTGACACGCGCAGTAGAGGCTTTGGCTGGCGATGCTTAACTGCGCACACAGCAGAGAGGCGCTGATCGCCAGAATTACCCTGCTTCGGAGCAAGAGGCCCATTTGTGATACTTGCTTGCTTGCTCTACGCCACCGTGCAAAGTGTGATGGTCAACTTATCAGTGTCACCACGATCCTGCACACGTGCACACGTGTATGCACCCATGCGCATGTAGTGCGCCACTAGAACATCAGCCTGAGCGTTCAGAGCAATACTGGCTATCCTAGGTCCAACACTGGCTTTAGTGGTGCAAACTTATTTTTCGGTGAGAGATTCATCAGGTCCGCAGTGGGAGAGTTACTCAAACCACAAGACTCATAACGTTGACTCAATTCCAAGAATTCGATTGCACGAGATTGTGCTGTCACCAGTTAGGCAACTAGTCCAGTCAGCTATAGCCAGCGTGATGAATGGCGTGAAAGTGAGGTCAGAGTTTCGGAGTTATGCGTAAGGTACACAAGTGCTGTTAGCTGTGATGTGCACATTGGCGTGATAGCTGTACTGTGCACAACGACGTGATAGCTGTGATATGCACATTTGCCAACAGGCGTTTCGGTTGAAATAAACACCATAAACTGGAAAAAAAACACCTAACTTTCGACGTGTGACTAGTGCATTTGGGCCGCGAATGCAGTGTTCACCTAGGGACGATGATTGTTGCACTTTGAACACTGAGTATTCAGAGCAATGACTTAATGATCTGAAAGCTAAGCGTTTAAACTATCGTCCGAGAAAATGGCTATCTGCACAGACCGGCCTGTACTGAGTGCGCTGGCCTGCTAGCATGTAGGCTGGCCTGTGCAAATCCAGTTGGCAGCAACGGCTGACATACGCTAACTGGGATGCGCACCCGATAGCACTATTAGCCAGCCTTTGCCTTTAAGCCAGCCGCCTATCCTTACATCTTTCAGCACCGTCGGTAGAATGGGACCTAAAAGATTCAAGGGATAGGTCCCGTCATTTCCCACATCATAATCATAACCAGCACGGCATTTTTCCCTCAGCAAAGCGTGAAGGAGTCTATGAGCAGTCGAATAAATATTTGAGACTCCAAAGCAGCGTAGGCTCCCCAGGATATTTCATTTCACAGATATGGTCGGCAAACTACTCACGGTCAGTTTGACGCATACCGAACACCGTCGTCGAGTGAGAGCCACATAAGCCTAGACAAATAAGCCGACAGCTTTTGATACCTCATAGGTTGAGTGAGACGCAAGATTGTCTTTACAGTGCAAGGCAACGCGGCATCACTCTCAGGGGATGCAGACTCACGTTAGTGATCACATCCTCCCAAGCTTGCCTATCTCCCTGCAAGTAACCTCTGAGCTCTAGTCATAGGCGCACATGCTCGTTGCGCTAAATGGCGCGACAATTGGGCGAAGCCAGCACACATGTTGTGGCTGTCCGTGGGAATGCTATGAAAGGATACCTCCGATGAGCTGCTGCAATCCTGCGCTAGGCAGGGAAAGTATAGCCGCGGGGCTCCAAAGCTATTGATTGCACGGGCGACGCTGATGCAGTCAATGTCATCGCGTCGATGGTTGTCGAATTTGAAAACAGTCCCTCGACACGAAACCTCAAGCAAGACGCAGCCGTCGCAGGATGTAACTAGATAGATATTCTATGATGTGCACTGAGGTAAAGCTCACGTGCCATAGGCACGTTCAAAAACCAGACTTCAATAAATGCGTCGAGAAAAATTGAGGGTAAGAAATCAGTCAGCTTTTTGGGGAGGAGGAGTTACCCCACTTGAGGAAAACGAAACTGGCCTGATTAATCGGAAACTCGATCAATATAATAAAGTCGATAATAAGAAGGTGGGTGCTGGCTGGCGAGATTGGTAGGGTATAAGATTCAACGAAGGTCACATGCAAGTCGACATTTATATCAAATTTCATTGCTTTGTAGGGCGTTTGAGTTTTTCGTATGTGTTGACATTCTACGCCGCGAGCAAGCGTGTCACCGGCTTCGCTGAGAGCACGAAGGAGTACCTGAAATAAGTTCCGTCTACCGTCCAGCAGACTTATCCCTCAGTATGCGTAGTTAAAGTGATGAATGTAGAATTCTCGATGAGCGCGACAATCACCTCGACTTCAAGTCGACGAACACCTTCTCCTCGCGCCATATTGATGATCGGAGATTCGACTTGCACATGGCGTTCATTCCCGGTGTTTGAGGCAAACAAAGAGAAAACCTGTCATATGCATCATCTCAACAAAGTTCAGGGACGGTTGCAACGTTTCAGAAACGTGCGACAACAATATCCGGCTGCACTACTGTGACGAGCGATGCTATCAGAAACAAATCAAGACACCTCGCGCATCTAGGGTGCAACAACTCTTATCACTCCCAATTCTGAAGACCACGGAAAACAGACAGCTTTGCTAAAAATAGAATGCGTTGTAGGTGCGGACACTGACCTATAAGCAGCTCACCGGTGCTCTCGCAAGCCGGTGAGATCTAAGAGTGCTGCTGCACCTATGTTCCTAAAGCAGGTTTGCGTTTGGGGTGCTTGGATCGACTGGAAAGTCATCTTTCGATCTTTCTGTGCTTAGACACACACTTTGGAAATGTCATGAGAATTAAGTATTTGGTAATGAAATTTTTTTGTAAGCAGAATATTACTTCGCTCTCCTGCTCGTTACTGCTTTTGTTCTTGCCTTTCGCTTTCTATCGTTTGTTCTTTTCAGACCCGACGCGAGACCTGTAAAAATAATAACCGTTGTGCTCGTGTTTTTTTTTACTTTTTTTCGCCTTTTACAGAAACTACAGTAGAATCTAACGGTTTCAGAATCCGAATTCATCAATCGA
The DNA here is from genome assembly GCA_001247695.2 of Cymbomonas tetramitiformis. Taxonomy (NCBI): domain Eukaryota; kingdom Viridiplantae; phylum Chlorophyta; class Pyramimonadophyceae; order Pyramimonadales; family Pyramimonadaceae; genus Cymbomonas; species Cymbomonas tetramitiformis. Next base: position 39,843 of record LGRX02033264.1, read on the forward strand.
GCGAACTTAAATAATCAAAAATATGTTTTTTTAAATATTCGTAATATATTTTTATTTGATTACATTTATATAATGCATTTCCTGGATTTTCCGTGATATCCATATCGCTATCGGCAATTCCGCGTTTTCCGCCTCCTCGTTGCATTTATACGATAACGATTACGTCACATAACGATAAGCCAGTGACATAGAAAGAGGCCGAGGCCTAAATCGCCCCGTGACACGTCATCGTCACGTGTCAGCCGCGTCAGCCCGCATCCGCATCCATCCGGATCGGCTGCGTCTGCGTCAAGCAAGGATGCGCTTTGGGTTTTTGGCGTTGGCGGTGGCATGGCGCGCAGTTTTTGTCAGCGTGGTGGCGCGCCACGGCGCTGGCGTGGCGCCTGAATTTTTGGGGTGCCGCCAACGCTGGCGTGGCGCCTGGATTAAATTGGGGCGCCAGCGCGCCGGCGCCCTCGGGCGAGATAGAGGGGTCGTAGGGAGAGTTTGGAGGTAGGGGCAGCCCCCCTCCCGTCCGTAATCGACCCCCTTCTACCCTGAAAATGCCTTCGTTGATGTCTCGTGGGGCGTGACATGGCGTGACAAGCGAAGGGTGGCCCGTGGCGATGGCGATGGCGTGGGGCTGGCGTGGCGTGGCGAACGAGCCAGCGCCGCTGGCGGAGCGCCTCGATTTCGATGGAGCGATGGCGCGCCGCGGCGGCAGCGCGCCGCGTGCATTTTTCCTGGCCCGCCGCCGGCGGGGCGTGTGGGCTCTCAAAATGGGTCAGGCGCGCCAGATATTGCGCGCCGGCGCGTCCAAAGCGCATCCGCCTTGGCGTCAAGAAGTCAACCCGCCCGATGCGATGCGAGCATGCGACCCGCTTGCGAGTTGCGAGATCGTTGCGACCGACCTTGCGACGCGACGCGCGCGAGGGGCGAGCGGCACAAAGATCCAAGATGTATGTTTCAATTCATCTTTCACGTGTTTTATATTAAAATATAGAAACACATGTAGAAACTTATGAGAGAGGTTGTTTCGTCGTAGTGGACGAAACGTAAATGCATTTATGATCACAAATGCATTTACGAATTCGTAAATGCATTTATGATTTATTCCCTGAAATATTTTGGCGCGTGGCAGATCAACTGCTTAGGATATGCTCGTCGCGTGGCAGACGAAATCGTAAATGCATTTACGATCATAACTGCATTTACGAAATCGCGAAGTGCATTTATGATTTCATAATCACGTTTTCGGGTGGGGGTGTCATCACGTTGAACTTCAAAAAATTCGACATCTCGGGTCGCTCGGGAAAATCCCTAATCGATTTCACATTTCACATCTGACTGACGCTGGCTTACGAAATCATAAACACGTTTTGCCAAAAATCATAACGAAGACGCCCCCGTCATTATGATTTTGACAAACGGAATTGGCACTACGACTAGTTCGTACAGTCTAGTGTCATTCCTGTATGTCATCTTTGGTGGTCAGCCTGTGCCACTCATCTCGGGTATATATCGTTCGTATATCCGAGTTTAATGATCCGTTGTTTCACCGTCGGCAGCGGGTCTCCATGCCTGAGCAGTTGTTTCCAGCAGGTTATGGTCCCTCTCACGTTTGCGTGAGCTGAATTTTAGTGTAGAATTTTATTTTATTTCCGCGCTATTTTTCAGTTGAGCGTTCCCACTCCTTGTGGGACGTTTGGACGCAGATTCTGCCTATTTTCTGGAGGCGGCGGCTTGCGGCTTTGGGTGATTACGACGGGCTGGTGCTCTTCTAATAGTTCATACTCTCCAACGTTCAAAAAGAAAAAAATACATTCCGCAAAGTAAAACGCGAGTTATAGTTGTGTTGGTGCACCTTTACGCACTGCTAAAAGTTAATAAGCTATTCAGTATTCTAATTCGCCTTTTAAGTGTTAACACCTAAAAGGCGATTTGGTTTATTCAGTATGTTAATTAATCAGCGTTTTTGCATACCCATCACGATTGCGTACACTACTCTCACTCGCGGCGCTTGTATGCGGCCCATGACATATCCCCATCAACATCTAGACACGTCCCCCGACCCACTCCAAGGTCTCACGCACCCTAGATCTCGGAATGTCGCCGATGATATGCCCAAGAAGCTCTGGAGTTTCTCTGGTCACCGCTCATTTCGTATGGTGGCATATGGCCCGGCACCGATATGCCCACGACTTGCGGCACTTGTGTGCGGCCCATGACATATCCCCATCATCTAGACACATCCACCAACCCACTCCAAGGGCTCACACACCCTAGATCTCGGAATATCGCCGATGGCATGCCCTTGAAGCTCTGGAATTTCTCTGGTCACTGCTCATTTCGTGTGGTGGCTACCACCTCCGTAGAACGCTTTCATAGCTTGATGTAGGCATATCGAAATCATATCATGCGACAATGTATACAACCCGTAGGTCATATCTGTTCAATTTGCGCGAAGAAGGGATGAGATTACATATGCTTAGCTCTAGTGACGGAAGGTTTAGTGAGCGCGTACCACCTGCAAAAAAGTTAATCAGCTTTTCAGTCTGACGAATTCGCCTTTTAGGTGTTAAGCCCTTAGTTTGAGGCGGTGTGCAAGATGCTATGGCTAATCTTGTCCACCTAGGTGTAGCCCCCAACACCCAATCACCCATGGCCAATAACGCAAAGATAATGAGGTTTACTCTTCGGAGCAAGGGGGTATGTATCTGCTGGGGAGGTGTTACCTTTTGAAAGTGCTATTAAGTGCGTGGTTTGAGGCGGAGGGTGTGCAAGATGCTATGGCTAATCTTATCCACCTAGGCGTAGCCCCCCCTGCCCAACAACCCAATCAGCCGTGGCCAATAATGCAAAGTAGATAATGAGGTTTAATGAAGCAAGGGGGGTATGTATCGTATAGGGAAAGGTGTTACCTTTCGAAAGAGCCTTTAAACCCTTAGTTTGAGGCGGTGTGCAAGATGCTATGACTAATCTTGTCCACCTAGGTATAGCCCCCCTGCCCAACAACCCAATCAGCCGTGGCCAATAACGCAAAGTAGATAATGAGGTTCACTGAAGCAAGGGGGGGTATGTATCTTATAGGGGAAGGTGTTACCGTCTGGCATACTCGATACTGATACTCATACTCGATACTGGGCATACTCGATACTGATACTCTGGAGTCTCGAACCCGAGTCAAGCCGCAGCGCAGGCCGCAGCGCAGGCCGCTTCGCGGCCGATCTCGCGATGCTCGAGGGTTCTTTTAGTTGTTACAGTACAGTTTTGTGACGATGAGCGTCTTGACGGATCTGTATCTGCTATAAAACGTTACAAACCCCATCTTATTTTCGGTCCTATTTTGGTCCGTAGGCTCTGACCCTAGAGAACTTCTGGCATGGCAGGCGAGGGCCCTGCACAGGTAATACATTTACCTTCAGGTTCTCTCAAATTTGAAAATTTGAGGGTCAAGTACAGGTGTAGGTACTTTGGGTCTAGGAAGCGTAGGCACAGGTACAGTGTACAGGTGCTGCTACGGGGGGTTGGAAAGTAAAATACAAGGTGGTAATCAGGTACTCGGGTACTTTTTCAGGTACTTATGACACAGTGTTAACACTATGTCATCGATATAATCGTCAACAAAATCAACGTCGTGAAAAATTTCACTCCGAAAAATGTGTCAAATTTCCTAGTTTGTACGGATACCATTAACACTCACTCGGGAACGTGAACATCGGATGTGCCGATCATCGATCTAGGTTGTCATCGTTAACACGGTGCCATCGTTAACATAGGTACTAGCCATCTAGGTACATGCACAGGTAAAGGTAGTACCGAGTACCTATACCTGGCAAAAATACCCGAGTACTTTATTACCTGTGCAGGGCCTTGCCGTCTGGCTCCGATATGGATTTGTTCGGCTTTAAGTCAAATCGTTATATTTTTATTTTCCCGTAATTTAAATATTCGATAGTCAGGAGGGAAATTATTTTTCTGTAATTTAATAGAACCGATACTCGAGCGAGGGTCATGTTACGCAATTGAAGGCCACACCCGTTAACTGTTCCAATAAACCCTAAATAAAAATGAAATCTGACTAGGCAAGTTTCGAATATGCGGAGTCATGTTCATACATTTGTCATTTGCGTCAGGGTTGGGGGACCTTGTCCAAGTGGGGCATGCGAGATAGCTTGATCAGCAGGGACATACAAGGCTGTACGAATAATCTACGTTCGATCGGTCTAGTGACAAGTATCCCTCGTTGGATCGCATTCCAAATTCTGAAATCTGAATCGCATTCATGAATAAAATGAATTTAATCATTTAGGATTTGCGTGTCGATCGCATGTGGCTGTCGTGTGTTGGAAGCGTCACGGAACAGGCACGAGGAAGACTGGATTCTCCGCCCAGTGCTGGTCTGCAGTGGTGATGAAGGTATCCGACGGCTGTTGGCGATTTGATACGTGGTGCTGGCGTGCAGCCGTCCACCATACTTAGCACAGTGATTGATCCGACGGCTACTGGCGATTTAAGATCAACAACTTGTTATCGCTAGTAGTTATAGTGAGGCACATCGACGCTGCTGGTATGTCGTTGTCGTGTGCCCGCGCCCGTTCGGGTGCCGTTCGTCTCAGAATGCAGCGAAAAGTTATTCCCAAATAAGCCAAAAATTCCCCTATTCCCGAAGCGACCACTTTAATATTCCCAAATAAATACACACCCAGTAAGGAATTGAAGGGATTTTTAAAAAATGTAGTTTTATATTTTCCCGGAGCGGCGCCCAGCGGTGGGCATTGTCGGACGGCTCATTGTCACTAAATGCACCATCCGTCGTGCCGATGATGGCATTATTTACAGCTAGCTCGGTAGGATCAGGCGGAGGGGCAGGGGGACCCCCCGAGCCCGAGTGTGATTAGTGTGCTGGTGAATTCTCAATTGTATTTCTGGATATTGCGTCCGCTTTCATTGTTAGCTAAAGGGTTCATAGTCACACTCGCTGTGGGCTTGATCAGTTCGATATCACAGGTAGATTCCGAGACACGGGAGCATATTGAGTCACGGGAGCTCCCCCACGTGTTTGCACGTTGCCGTTCCATCCCAGCTGGTGCAGAGCCCACCCTTTCCTCCTCCCCTCCCTCCCCTCCCTCCACCTGCTCCTCCACATCCGCATCACCCTGCGACCCAAACAGTCTCCCAAGTCAAACCCAAAACCACCGCGGGGCCCCACATCATTACCCATCCATTAGCGACCGAAAGCCCCTTGTGAGCACCAACCCATCTAGATCCCTCGGATTGACGGCTGTGCGCACGTCAAGTCACAGCGATGGAACGCTGAGAAACGGATGAAATCTTCTTTTCCCACCTCTTGAAAGGCTGTAAACCAAAAACCTCGAAATCAGAAAACTCGGCAGGACATCTCATAATGCACTTCATGTTACGTGTCCATTCTGATCCTAAGCCGGTGTGCGCTCATTTGTGTGCAGTCACATAGAAAGGCGCGCCTGATGCCCATCACGCGTCTCCCTGGCAACAGCAAGGGCCCCGGAGCAAGGGCCGGAAAACAGTGTTTGGGCAGTGGGCTTGCCTCTGAGTGCTCCAGCGCGGTGGCCTCCTCTAGCAGCACAGATCGAAACTTCAGAAAGCGATACAGCATGTAGAGGGACACTATCATGACCGGGATGACCACAATGATCAGAACAACACGAGTGAAGAACGACTCCGCCGACATGCCTTCATCTCCATCATCAGTGTTGTCATCGCCCGCCGCGGGAGATGAAGGTGATGACGGATCGATCACTGCTAAAGTCGCGTTCCAAATCACTTCCGTGACGCGATTCGTGTAACGCACTCGAGCTTCCAGCTGGTATGCCACCGCCTGGCGCCCCATGGAGGCCCCCTGCCCCTTTCTGTGCTCTGCCAGCTGTATGTGGGTGATTGCCAACGTTCATTCATGCCATCCGCAAAGGTATACACACGCAAATTGCGAATCTGGCATGACTCGAGCTGAGCATAGGGGAGAGCTTGCAAAAGGTTCGGCAGTAAAAGGCGCCACCTGTTCTGACCCAACCACGAAACCGCACAGCGACCCCTCCTCGTACTCTGCAGGGGTTGTAAAGTGCCACGTCAGATTGCTCGGCCCATCGAGGGTGGTAATTGTGATGCCGGTTACATTCGAGGCTGCGTGTGACAAACTGCGCAACACACCAACCGAGCGGCCCGGCCCGCAGCCAACCCGGACATCCCCATCATGCCAGCACCGGGCGAGGCCCTGAGAAGAGGCATGCCGCATCAAACCAGAAGCCGCATGTTCCAAATGTGCGCTGCAGCAGCCAAGCTTCAGGGGTGACAATGCGCATGCACATTGTCACGGACGCAACTGCAGCAACAGACACAAGGTCACCGGAGGGAGCTCCCGGTGGCATACGTCTCTGATGGCTATGACAGAGGGCGCATCGGCAAGGCGCACATCACGGCGGACAGAAAACTCCCCGAGGCGCTCCATGCCCACCTAAGTCGAGGATAACACGGAGTGCCACCACAGCCCCCTGTCCTTCAAACATAAAGCAGGTGGCCGTCATTTGTTGCCCTACCCCCCTTTTGAGGAAGCACCCGCCACAGAAGCACCACCAGGATGCCCAGACACGGGCACCATCCCAATTTGCCATTTCATCGATCAGAACGTCAGCATCCAACGTACCGCCGTCGAGAATGGAGCAGTGCTAAGTCCAGAGCTGAACGCTGGCTGCTAAGATCCAGTTATTATACAGAAATCATAATGAAAGGTGGCTTCGGCGGGTTGGGATAGGCCTCGGGAGATGCGGAGACCCGTAAGGAGCAAATCAAGCAATCGAAATTCGCCTGATGCGTGGCATAATCGTCTCGCTTTGCGCACGCTCCCGCAATGCGGCCCACCACTCTCGCTGTCGAAATGCGGCCCACCACTCTCGCTGTCGAAATGCGGCCCACCGCAAGTATTGCCAGCCGGTGCTCAAAAGGCCATTGCCAGCCTACCCCCTTATACACCTTTTCCACCACACCTTTCCATGCAAGTGCCCTGGGTAGGCCCACTGCGCCGCCCCTCGAAGCAAGCATGCAGCCCGTTTCCCTGGGATCGCCTATGCTAATTCCCAGGAGCAACATCACCTCAGAGTGTCATTGATGGCATATTGCACGCACGTCTCCTCCGCGCTGCCCTGCCACTCGATGGTGGTCTCCTCCGAGCTGTGCGCAGGGACCTCCCCCCCGCCGCCCCACCGGCTGTGCCTCGTGGAGGGCGACTCTCCACCAGGGCTCCTCCCAGGGCTCTCATCGCAGACGAGGGTGGCACAGTGCTGGAGCCATGCACGGGCGCAGATCCATCCGCACCGTTGAATATCTTGCCGCTAAAGCCCGCGCGTGGCATGTCAACTGTGGAGCAAGCAGGGATGCCTGATATGCAAATCTAGCGGACACGCGGCTTCCGCCCGCCATCCCAGAGCGCCGTGAACCTTTTACAAATGCCTTGAACCATAGACGCCGCTGAGTCTCATACACCTAGCTTTGTATGAGTACAATCTATCTTACTCGTCAGCTGCAGGCACATGCTCGTGTAAAGCCGCAATCAGCCTCGCTGCATGGATGTCCAGGGCATGCATTCTGATCGGACGCCCCTGATACCTGCAAACTCCGGACATCAACAGATCTAGACGCAGACGTTAGGCCAGTCACGGGGAGGGGCAGGAGGCGCACGTGCTGAGTGTAGGCGCGGGGGTGGCGCTGGCGGCAACGGGAGAGGGAGGCGGTGTTGGTGGAGGGGCGAAGAGGGCGGAGGTGGCGGGGATACGAGAATTGTGATGGTGGTGTTCGCCACCGCAGTGGTGCCGTAGGTTTCCTGGAAACTGCTAGAGAAGATCTCACTATCATCGGCTGTGACGCTCTGCACGAACTCTTCCGCACTGCGTGTGTCGCTGGAATACCCGATCTGCGTTGCTACCTGAGACCGCCCGCTCCTCTCCCCTGTGAATTTTCAAAACCCTTCAACCCAAAACCCTTGTGGTGGCACCCTCATGCCTAACCCACGAGCTCCATACAGACTTTTCCACCTCGGAGCTGGACCGCGTGCCAGTAAGCCACAGCGTGACAGTAAGCCACAGGGGGGGATCTCTCACGCCAGTAGTGCAGTAGAGGGCGCTGGGAGAGAGCCGCGCTGGCAGCTCGGACATGCGGGCAAAAGCGGCGACGCCAGAGATTGGCTGCCTCTTGATGGTGGTGGTAGGGGGCGCGAGGGGGGTAGTGGGGCGGAACTGCAAAAGAGTGGCACAGGACTCCGGCTGTGGGCAGAAGAGTGCGACAGCCACCAGCCACCGGCAAGTTGGTACCAGCAGAGGCCAGAATGGGGTGTGAGCAGGTGGCGGGGTGTACGCGAACGCTGCCAGCGGTGATGTTGAGAATGAAAACCGCGTCGGAGGATGTGTTCGCGGCATTCGCTACCTCTGCGACGTAGTCCGAGTTGAAGTCGGCCTGCGCGAGTCGCATCCATGTCGCATACCGTGACACCAGCTCAAATTCCGCACGGATCAGCCTCCCTGGTCACCTGGAAGAAGCACTCGCACCGGCTCACGGCAGTGGCGCGCATCTCTCACCGGCTCACGGCAGTGGCGCGCATCTCTCACCGGCTCACAGGAGTGGCGCGCATCTCTCACCGGCTCACGGCAGTGGCGCGCATCTCTCACCGGCTCACGGGAGTGGCTTCAAGGCATTCTGCACAGGGTGGTGCTCACGCATGCAATGGTGCGTGGCACGGGCGGCAGGCTGGCACCGCCACATGACATGTTGCCTCTTTTCGGTTTCGAAGTGTTTGGAATAGCGCTCCATTGGTGGAAGCAACACGGGTTTTGATTTTTGATCAAATTTTGATTATTTTTGTGCGAGAAATTACGAAAAATGATGGCATCCTCCAAGGACTGCAGGGGGCCTCCCTCGCCGGCCTGAGAGCGGCAAGGGCATCAAGGTTGTGAAGGGAGCTGAAAGAAATACAGAACCCTTGCCGCACCATGTATTGCGCCTCATCAAGCAGCGCGATGTCCATGTCTACAACCGTCTCGAAATCCACCAAGACCATCCAGAATATCGTCACTGGAGGGGCCGGTGGGGGAGGCGGTGGCAAGCAGCGCGCAGGCGGCACCCGTGTTTCCTGCAGCCCTCCTCAGGGCCCCGGGCCAATCGAACGTCCGTGGGAGAGACTATTTGTATGATCTAGGGGCCCCGGCGCCCCGCCTCCTGCAGACCTCCTGGAGGCGTTTCAGGGGGGCCTGCTGGGCAGGCAAGCGTGTTCTCGTCACTGCCAGCGCCGCCCTGACTGACAAACGCGCGCCTCGGCTGACCGTGCGAGAGACTCCAACAATGCCACGCGCCAGAGTTCCGCAAACAAGTCCAAAGGAGACCCTCGGGGGCGGCCCCCAGAGGCGGCGCGGTCCCCGCCTACAGCCGGAGGGCAGCCTCCTTACCTCAAGGAAGAGCGAGTGCCGCGCCCCGCCTGCCAGCCGCACCACGGAGAAGCTCTTCATGACGCGTACCGGTGAGTACCGGTCATCCGTGGTGCCGTCTCCTAGCTGGCCGTCCGAGTTTTCCCCACAGGCGTACACCTCACTGGCGGCGGTGCGGAACAGAGAAGCGTCGTGCATGGTGGCCACCTCCGTCACCTGGTACCCCTCCAGCACGGGCACCGGGATGCGTTGCGGCGTCTGCCCCTTCCCCGCGCGACCTTCAAAGCTCTCCCATCTCAAGGCACATAAATCTCCACACCGAATCGAGCAGAAGCAACAGAAAAATGGCCTTGTGCTAAGCTCGGAGCCACGTCTATAATCAAACCACGCAGCCCATCCACTTCACTCCTTATGCTTCGCGTAATTTTGCGTCAGATCATTCCACACACTCTCTCTCTCTCTCTGTTTCCTGCTGCACTTTTCGCTTCGACCCCCTTTGCCTGGCCGCGCCTCGCCCCCTCTGCCTGGATGCGCCTCGCCCCCCTCTGCCTGGCCGCGCCTCGCCCTGGAATGAGTGTAGATCAATGCGTTCCGAGGGTACCCGGCGGTTGGATCCTGCCCCTAGCCGCGGCATCGGCCAAGGTCCAAGGAATCTAAGCGCTGCGGGGATGAGGGCCTGCGAACCTGTGTGCCGTCCCCAAGCTGGCCGTGCTTGTTGCCCCCCACCGAGAACGCTGGCCCAGAATCCGTGAGGAACAGGCTGTGGTGCTTGCCTCCCGCAATCATCACCACAGTCGCATTGAGCCGCACCTGCACTGGCTTTAACCTGCGCTCCTCGGAGCCATCTCCAAGCTGTCCCTTGGAGTTCTTGCCGGTTGCATAGGCCTGGCCATTCGAAGCCAGGAGCAGGGTATGCGCCCGCCCGCAGGAAGCCTGGCAGCCCGCCCAGATTCCTTCGTCGTCTCAGAGCCCCTCGCAGGACCGGCCCCCAAGCAAAGAGAAGATCCCAGATATGCGCGCCGCTTTATGAAGGCATCTTTCAACGGCTGCAGCGGACGGATCTACGTCCATGGAGAGAGCACACATCCAGCGCCTCCCGCCATGGAGAGAGCACACATCGAGCGCCTCCCGCCATGGAGAGAGCACACATCGAGCACCTCCCGCCATGGAGAGAGCAAACGTTGCATTACTATTGCACAGCTAAGGAGGCAAAGGAGTCGAACGGATCACCCCACCGAGGCCACAGTGTCAAATCATGGTGAGTGACTCGTGAAAGCTCCCCCAAAAATAGGAATTCGTGCCGCCTGAGGGGGATTTGGCAGAGTTGCACGGAATCACCTCGATGACCACTGCCTCGCTCGGGAGAAGCACCCGCACCGGAGACGTGGAAGAGGATGTCGAATTGTTCCCTAACTGACCATCCTGGTTCTCCCCCACTGCGTACGCCAGCCCATCTACGGTGACGAAAACGCTGTGGTACTGGCCCCCAGAAATGCCTGCCACCACATGCTCGGCCATCACCCGCACTGCAGTATCTATTGCATCCGTCATCGACCCGTCCCCGAGCTGACCTCTGTTGTTCAGCCCTGCGGAACCCAAAGTTACACGGCGCGCCATCACCTACGCCGTCCCCTCTTCCACCGTTGTGACTGTTTGTCTCTCGGAACTCGCAACGTGAATTCCTCCGCCGGCACGTGGCTCTACGCTCGCCCTTATGTGCCCAATCATAAATGCTCCTTCCGCCAGCACGTGGCCCTGCACTCTTCTTGATGCTGTAAGCTCTCCTTGCCGCCGCCACGTGGCCTTGCAGCCTCCGTCACACGCTGGATGACCGAGAAGCAGAGAGGACAGCGCAAGCAAGTCCCTCTGATGCATCGAGCTCTGGCACATGTCACCCTAACGACGCGTGATTACGTCAGTGACACACAGCCACCGCGCTCCATTAGCTGCGCCTCATTGGTTCAACGGGCATGCAGCAGTCATGATTATCACCTGATTGGCTTAAAGGACATGCGGCAGGCATGATTGTCACCTGATTGGCTCAAAGGGCATGCAGCAGTCATGGTCATCACCTCGGTGGCTTGAAGGGCATGCAGCAGTCATTGTAATTATGGAGAAAAAGGAGTCGCACTGTGGTGACGTGATGACCGGGAGCTAGAAGGGTATGCAGCAGTCATTGTAATTATGGAGAAAAAGGAGTCGCACTGTGGTGACGTGATGACCGGGAGCTAATATCGACTACAAATCAAGCACAATCTAATGGATTGCTCACTCAACCACTCACTCATGGCATGCCTCCACCTGTACCATGGCAGGACCCCCACGATTCTATCGATTCTGGAGTAATGTGTGACAGTGGGCTGCACCGGTTGCATACACAGCTCCGTTGGGCAGCAGAAATAGCGAGTGCGAGTCGCCAGCCGCAATTCGGGACACATTCATCCCGGTCAAGACTGCAACAGGGGTCTCCTGGTCATCGGTGCTGCCATCCCCGAGTTGCCCGTTGCCATTTTCTCCTGTGGCGAAAGCCTGTCCTGTGACCATGAGAAAGAGGCTGTGTGCGTTTCCGGCAGCGATCCCGGCCAACGTGTGCAGCTCGGAAACCTCCCCTGGGGACGCCGTACTTATGTTTGTGCCATCCCCAAGCTGGCCCTGCGTGTTGAGCCCTGTGGCATACCCTAGGCCTCCTGCAGCCCCCTCGCAGTGCGGGCCTTAGACCATGTTTTCTGGATGGCACACCAATATCAAAAGCTGCACACACGAATCCTTTTGGAACACTTTGGACATTTTTGCTGACATCGACTGATACAAGTGCAGCCCTCTTATAGCATTGGCCCCCCTCAAACAGCTCGCTCGAGATAAGCCAGCAGTCGTGTCAGAAAGCTCCACTTCAACATCGAGGCAACGCTCAAAGTTGATATATCCCCCACCTGGACTGCAGTCTGTATGGTGGTCGTAGCAGGGCGGTGGAGGGGCGTCGGAATTCCTCTCCACCCAGTCCTCCCAGCTCGAGTAGTAGCTGTAATCCTCTTCCTCAGCTTTGGGACGTGCAACCACACATCAGACCTCTCTCACACTCAAAACACCTCAAAGACAATAGAACTTCTTATCCTGACCTCTACCGGAACTCCGGATCCTTCCACAAGTACCGTGCGCACTCCTCCGAGCTCACTTCCACTGCTGCACTCCTCCGAGCTCACTTCCACTGCTGCACTCGGGTACTTCAGGCGCGTTTAAACGTCGGGAAAACCGCGCTGAAACGAGCGTTGAAGTGCGCCGTCCCGATACAGCTCAGAAGGGTGAGGTACTTTAGTGCGCGACGCGCGTCATACCAAATTGAAGAAGACGGGTGCGCAAGCAGGAGCACATATCTGTGATACAAGTACGTTGAGAAGGGCGTGTGGCTATCAAAATGAAGCAGCGGGCGAAAGCTTTGCGGCGTTTCGCGCACCTGGGGGCTGCGATATTTGATGAGTACACGGTGGCATTGGCGGACGAGGGGGTGGCATTGGTGGACGAGCGGGCGGCCGTCCTGGGGTTGACGTGCTATTTGATTTGCTACATCGTAAGTGATCGCCAGGGCATCTATCATCCCCGCTATTAGGTGGCATGCACTTGCCCACTCCTTCCTCTTCCTTGAAACAGAGTTCCATGTCCTCGGCGTTGGCGCCGTTTCGATACTCGTCGCACTCACAGGCGGGGAGACCTGAGGTTGCAACATAGTTGTCCCGAAGAGACGGCTGAATAACTCGCACCAAAGCGCGCAGATCACAGGTTCTGCGTTGACTGTCAACGCGCCGGTGGTGGAGCGGTGCTGCCAAGTTCGGCCGCAGGTCTGAGGAGGACGCAGGTAGTGGAGCGCACTTCAAAGGTTCTGTCGCGACTCTCAAGACGCGATTGTGGTTGTGGCCAGAATAACGTGTGCTGTTGCCGCAGTATGAAGTCAGCATGAACTCAGAATGACTGAAGAATGCTCGAGTTTTCTCGTGGGTCGAATTGCAATCATTGCCTCGCTCAGTGACAACGCTTTTGGAAGGGAAACCCCAAAGAGGTTCCACGTGCACCCTCACCGTTTAGCGCTTCAATATCGCAACGCGCAAAATGCACAAAATCATCGACTTACCTTCAACAGAAACTGCTATGCAGAGATGGATGATGAGCACTCTCCGCGCATACCACTTCCGGGGGTGAACCATCACGGCTTGAGGTTTCGTGAAGAGTTTGTCCACGAAATTTTGCGGTCTACTCCGAAGGCAGGATGGAACAAGGATAGTTGTCGGTGCGACCAATTTTTCATCCGTTAAAGTAGATAGCAGACATAAAATAGCCTTTAAAATATTTGAGAGCACACGGCCGCGCCTGACTCGTGCGCTGGCGATGTCGCAGCAAGAACACCACCAGGGAAAAAGCTAATGTCAAGCGAAGGCAGGTGCTCTAGGTTGTTGTCTCGTATCGAATAATCGTGGCGATCTTAGAAATATACTGAGTCTGTTCAGAAAACATCTTTAAAAGCACCATTGATGCCATGCGATACTCACGGAAGAGCTCATCTATCCTCGCACGACAGCGAACGTTACGAGACGAGAGGGGTAAATTTCTGGAGGAACCTACGCTAGTACCTACAGCCTACCTACTGTACTGTACTAAACTATGTTATCGATATCAAAGACAAAAGACGAAGAGAGACTCCATCACCAGCACCACCGGCATCGGCACGAGACCACCGAAACAGCTATTTTATAACATCAAACGTGCCGTTGTTTGTATTTCTTCTGTTTATAGCAACGAAAGACAAAGTTTTCTAGCAAATGCAGCATGCTGAATGTTCAGGGCGACCGCTTTTCAAAACTTAAACAAACGCCACGGAGGACCCCAAGGGAAAATTGAGTTTCTCCTTTTATAGATGCTGGTTGAGAGGGTCGCGTGTTGCGTGCCAAAGGGTGACTAACGTTGCGAACCGAAGCCCAACACACCATGTGGAACGACTGCCCAAATTTGATGGTTTTCCTCTGACGTCTTTCGCATGAGTGGGGGCGTGTCGTGGCACCTTTTACCTCCAGCGACTTAGATTCGTTATCAACTCGGCGACTTAGACGTGAAACACGCTTCCAGATCAACTGGTACGTGATAAGTTTATGCTGAGAGATGGGAGGGGAAATACACATCTTAGTTTACTGAGCGGTTCCCGTTCGCGAAGCGAACAGGAACGCGCCGAGCGTCATTGCTATACCACGAACATTGGAATCCTTTCGGTTGTATGCCATTGATATTTTTTTTACCGTTCTCCGTTCGGTTTCAATATTCTTATATCATCGAAATATCATAGGAGCTAGTTCGACTAACGTGACAGCTCCCTTTGAATTATGTGTGCGTGTGTGCGCGCACGTGTGTTTATTTATCAAAATTCTACTATATTTGGTATATTGGCACAGCCCCACCCTGTCCCTGCATGCTTATCTTATCCACTTGGATGGTGATGGGCTGGCTTCGGTTGACGCGACTCATGCCGTTCAGTGTGTACGTGTGTCTGTCTGTACCAGTTTATTTATGGCGAGACACTCACAACGAGTCAAGGCCCTATTCTAATTGGATGCACAACACACACGCACACACGCGTTATTGAATTATGCAAATATGCGCATTGTCATTGTGCGCGCACGCGTTTGTGTGAAGCCTAGATGTTTGAAAATTGAATCACGGTCTTATTGATCTTGCGTAGGGAATGGGTAATGGGATAGCCAGCTCTTATCTTGTGTTGCTTGTCGTGGCGGCTGGGCTCTCGAGAGCTCCTCTCATATCCGACTGTGGCGCCAATTCAAGGTCCCACCCTATCCATGCTTCTTGCATCACCGGGTGTGCTCAAGGTACCTTCGTTTGGCGCACGTCAAGCCACTCAGTGTATGGCGTTGAGGTGATTTCATGTCGCTTTCACAGCTCCGGTCGACAAGAGATGAGCTCGGCGCGGCAGGGGTGGAAGAAGCTCCGCGCGTTGACTCGTACGGAGCTCGAGGAGCTGCGGCATTTTCGCCAGCCTCCGCCTTCCGTACGTCTTTGCCTGGAACTAATCTATATAACTCTACACGTGGAGCGATTGCGGCCGCGCATCGAGGCGCTTGGAGTAGGTGCACGACTTCGAATCGACTGGGAAGATGTCCAGCAAATGCTCGCGCGCTTTCAGACATTCTTTCCCGCCTTGATGAACTTCGACACGGACTCACTGGTCACAGCACCCGTGGTGCATGCGTACATCACTCGAGTGTACTTCGAAGGAGCGGAGGCTCTAACAGTGGAGAAGGTACACCCCAAGAATATAACCGTTAAACTGTGAACTTCGCAGCGAGCGTGGATTTTGATAACTCGTACTTCGCATGTGTGGGCGGCGGAATATCCACCGGGTGCGAGGGTTTTGGAAGCGATGGGTATTTGGGTGAATCCCGTGTACCATGAAGCAAGTTGAACTACCTTTCTTTCTTATCAAGATGCTTTAGCCAACAACGAAGATGTTGCTCGTGTCATGCACGTCGCAACTAATCAGCTCATGGCCGACTTCGCCGCAGCAGTTCCCCTTGACATCATCACAAGGGCGCAAAGTGAGCCAACGCCTGACGCGGCCCAAATGGTTCAAAAGCCCCAGGGAGGTGTTGTTTAACTTCCACGTCGATCTGTTGAACGTTGACTAACTCAGCAACATAAATCTGCCGTGGCAGGTGCAGCGATCCAGCCACGTCTGCGCCGTGCTCTTTCGATGGTGTCTGAGCAGTCTGCAGAAAGTGAAGGAAGCTGTGGAGGACACCATTGAGCAGGGGGGCTCGTCGGGGTCCACACATGACGAAGAGGCGCAGAGGCGAGCAGCTGAGGAGGCACGAGTTCTTAGGGAGGCGGAGGCGGAGGCCAAAAAGCTGGAAGAGGAGCGGAGGAGCCGGGCTGAGAGTGAGCTTCAAGCCAAACACGATGCTGACAGGCTGGCAAAGAAGGGTGCAGAGGAGAAAGCCAAGCAGGAGGCGGAGAGGAAAGCCAAGCGGGACGCACAAGAGCAGGCGAGGCGTCAAGCGGAGGAGATGGCAAGGCGAGAGGCAGAGGCGAAGGCAAGGCGTGAGGAAGAGGAAAAAGCCAAGTCGGATGGGGAATCGGAAGAGCAGGTTGTGACCGTTCCACCACCTGGAACACCGCCCCGAAAAAAGATACCTACTACAGGCGCCTTGCAGGCCCTGCCACCCAAACTGGAGGTGAGAGACCCGCAGCAGGCGCTCCTTCAGGCGCTGATGCAAAAGCCTGCGGTAAAGAAGACTGGGCCATGCGATAAGTGCGATGGACCGCACCATGCGGATGACTGTCCTTATTATAAGAAACCCCGCGATGAGCACGCAGATGCATGGGATGGGTACGGGAAAAAGGGGGTTGCAAGTGCGGATGGGGAGGTGATCACCTTGAAGGGAGCACGGGTGGTGCCACAGCCGGGCGACGGCTCATGTCTCTTTCATTCTCTGTCATACGGCCTCAAGGGGACCACGGCAACGATCCTGAGGAAGGAGGTGGCAGACTATGTGGAGTCCCATCCGGAGATGGCTATCGCCGGTACCCCCATCAAAGATTGGGTATTGTGGGACTCAGGGCTGGATGTACGGGCCTACGCGGCTCGAATGGGCACCGGAAACCACTGGGGTGGTGCCATTGAGATTGCAGTCTGCGGGCTCGTGAAAGGGGTGTCTGTCCACGTGTACGAGAAGGCACAAGCTGGCACCTTCACTCGGATATCGAGTTTTGATCATGGTGGGAAATCACAGAGGAATATCAATGTAGTATACGGGGGACGTGTTCACTATGATGCCTTGGAGGCGCCTCGATAATGGTTTTGATTTGTTCCAACTCTAATGATCAAGTCTATCTATGCAATCCACCGATCTCACTAGCATGCAATGCCGATGCAATGACAAGATAGAGACACTCTATGCACATCAGTATTTAAGTGGCAAACCGAATTAGCAAAAATGAACACGGTGTATCAATAGGGTGCTGTGGATTGTCGGTTGGAGATAACGTTCAATTTGAACGATGTATGACCACTTCATTGACAGCATGTGGGATTACGAAAAAAATGGCCTGCGACGTTGCCAAATCACCAATAATTCTATGATTGTTCTCGAATGCGCATTGCACATGTTGTATGAAAACATTAATATGTATATATATATATGTGTGTGTGTGTATACCTGCTCCAATCTACCATGCGTGAATGCTGAATATGTGTCCGGTAACCACGGCATGCTTGTTCTGTTGCCCTCAATTGCAACGCGGAGGACTCCCTCGGGCACTGGCTGCCAATTCATCATGACTTGGCCACTCCACCAGTCGACTGCCCGATTTCCCTCTCGCCCGCCATCCATGCGAGTGTCTCCTCCTGCATCCGATTGAACATGCGAGTCACTGAGGGCAATCCCTTGATAGTAGGGAATCGGAAAGATGCTATCCTAAGTCTGCCGAATTGTGCGGAACCCAAACCCATCGGACCTTCCAAGAAGCATGTCTCAGATCAAAGCTGGCAACGTAAGTAAATCTGCAAGCCATGCACGCGCGTTGGGCTGTATAGAGTAGTTCGAGTCGATCTGCCTTTTCAAATACCTTTAGCTACGCCCACCCTCATTCCTTTTGGGATGCCACGCCTAAGGAGGGCACTATCTTGTATCCCTCCCAGAGTTAATTGCACCTCCGTGGCAGATATGCATCAAGTGGACGGTGTTTGACTAGGGGAAAGATTACCATGAACTCCGCCACTATCTCGTGTGATGCATACGCCATGTTCAACTCCTCCGAAATGGGAGACAAGTCATCCTCGAGAGGCAGCTTGGCAACTTCAGGAACCTGCGGCACTCAAAGCGGAGAACATTGGGATCCATCACAAGCCTCGTGCACTGTCAGCATCACAAGCCTCGTGCACTGTCAGCATCACAAACCTCGTGCACAAGATCTGAAGTACAATCCGGATATCTACCAACGGAGGACTCTCTGACGAAATCATAGTCATAGGAACTCAAAGACATGTAGGGCTGAGATATTTCAGGCAGGGCACATCTTCGCAAAAAGAATAAAGTCTGGCTGTGACTTGTCAGATAGAGCACGCGGCGAAGTGCATGCGCGTGGCTTGTCTGGTGGTGCCAGAATGTGGTCCAGCGAGCCTACCGGGCCATCGGCGGAACATGCTGTTGGCTTAGTAGTGAGCCAGAGGGGCACGGGAGGGCGAGGGCTATTTCGGAAGCGCCTCGGGTGGCATGTGGCGGGCTAGATGGACCGATGAATAGAGCATACAGCCGAGACAAGCGGAGCGCCATACGCATAGTGAAGAGGTTGAGGGCTACCATTCACAGCTGTAAAAGCCGATCACTGTAAAAGTCGTAAATAATAACAAATCTTTGAGGGACAAGAATATATCATAAATACAGCCTTCAATTCGTGTGAAATCCGTGCTTCGGTTGTTCAATTTGCATTTGTAGTAGCCAATCAGGGGGTGTCGGCGGGGTGCAATCCCCAAGGGTAGGGACCAGGATTGATGACTACGCACTTGCCCCGCGATCAGCTCACGCCACATTGTGTTCCTCGGGTCTTGCTGCAAGTACCCTCTGTCGTCTGCCAGCTCTGTGCGCACCAGCGCGGCAGCGATTTTGGAGGATAACTCTTCGGACATCTGCCGCACACCCATTGCCCGCCCGTAACGTCGTTGGCTACTTGGTGCGGTCTTCATATGTCATCACCTCCCGGAGGTTGAGTGGCGGCGAGGATCACCGAGCATTGCATTCTTGGACATACGTAGGAGGCAGACCTCGGAAGGCCGGTCCGAACATATATGAGTAGTAGAGGGAATTTGGCGGCGGCTGAACCCTGTGGCTAAGGGCGATGCGCCCCCTCGTGCAGTCCTCCGTGTTCCCAGCGGACTACGCTGAACCCTGTGGCTAAGGGCGATGCGCCCCCTCGTGCAGTCCTCCGTGTTCGCAGCGAACTACGCTGAACCCTGTGGCTAAGGGCGATGCGCCCCCTCGTGCAGTCCTCCGTGTTCGCAGCGAACTACGCTGAACCCTGTGGCTAAGGGCGATGCGCCCCCTCGTGCAGTCCTCCGTGTTCCCAGCGGACTACGCTGAACCCTGTGGCTAAGGGCGATGCGCCCCCTCGTGCAGTCCTCCGTGTTCGCAGCGAACTACGCTGAACCTCAGGCGGCGGGGCGATGCGCCCTCGTGCAGTCCCTTCCGTGTTCGCAGCTTAACTACGCGGAACCCTGTGGCTAAGGGCGATGCGCCCTCTGTAGCCTTCCGTGTTCGCAGCGAATCACGCTGAACCCCAGGCTAAGGGCGATGCGCCCCCTCGTGCAGTCCTCCGTGTTCCCAGCGGACTACGCTGAACCCTGTGGCTAAGGGCGATGCGCCCCCTCGTGCAGTCCTCCGTGTTCGCAGCGAACTACGCTGAACCCTGTGGCTAAGGGCGATGCGCCCCCTCGTGCAGTCCTCCGTGTTCGCAGCGAACTACGCTGAACCCTGTGGCTAAGGGCGATGCGCCCCCTCGTGCAGTCCTCCGTGTTCGCAGCGGACTACGCTGAACCCTGTGGCTAAGGGCGATGCGCCCCCTCGTGCAGTCCTCCGTGTTCGCAGC
>LGRX02033265.1:0-77363 GCA_001247695.2 Cymbomonas tetramitiformis
GTGGTATTTGCTGGACATGAAACGGCGGCAGCAGTGGACAGACGCGCACTTCAACACGTTCATGAAAATCTTGAAGATGCTGCTGGGTGGAGCAAACACCAATTTACCGGGGTCGCTCTGGCACATGCTACGCCTGATTGGTGCCGAGACCGTGTGGGACTACGCAGTGCACGTGTGTCCGAAGTATCACAGAACGTTTCCAGCAGAGACCAAGAAACCAGCGCAGGAGAAATGCGGGGTTCCCATCGCGTGGGATGCGGCGGGAGTGCCGGTCGGGTGGTGCGAGGAGGAGAGATACAGTGTGACACGTACGGCGCGGGGTGAGGTGTACCGCCCGCAGGAGTACTATTTCTACTTCCCGGTGAAACGGCTAGTCCGACGCTGGATGCGCAATGCGAAGTTTGCAAAGATGCGTGCTGATACGCAGGCGAGAGCGCCTACAAACGCATGCGTCATGACCAGCCCGCACGTGGCGCGGATCAACGAGCACAACACGGTTGGGGGCCGGCTGCTGCAGGAAACAGAAAGCACGGATCCCATGAAACCTGGAATGGTTCGGGCTGGAATGGCTGTGGAATACGGTGAGGATGACGCACGGGCGAAGAAGCACGACAAACAGTGAGTCCAGCCGACACCCAGTACTCCTACTACAACCAAGCCCCCCCCTTCCCCCGATGTATGTTGAATGAAATGGCTGACCTGAACAGCGCTATGGTGCAAACGATGCGTTGCACGTGAGGGTGGGGACACACCACCGGGCGTAATGGTGGGAATATGGCGCGCACGGTGCAGGGGATGGTCCACGAGGTTCGGAGCGATGCGGAGCGCGGACCTGCACCCTCGGGTACACGCCGCCACAATCTGCAACTCGAACCGTTGCGATGTGCCTTGTTACTAGAATAAGGCTAACCAGTGTAACGCATGCAGGTGGTCCCCTGCTGCTGGTCTCCTTCTGCAGTGTAGGCGTATGCAAGGTGCACTGCGTCCCGCCTTGCGTGCCGTAGGTTGTACACCTGCTAGCGTGTCTGGCTGTGAAGGCTTCCCGGTGATTGAGGAAGGGAGGACTGACGGTGCATCCATGCGGGTGTTCGCAGGATCGGGTTAGGATGGAATTTACCGGGCTCGTAATTGTGGTTCCGGGGCCTAGGTAGCACTGGAAGAACAACGACGTGATCCAAGAGCGCCTCGTGAAGGAGCTCAAGGAGTTACGCGACGGGCACGCTGACGACAAAGGCACGCCGTTCCGAGTATACGATGGTTACTTTGGCAAGTGGCATGATAAGTTCAGTGTGTTTCTGGTGCTGTGCTACTGTGACACCGTTGCGCGGAACGATCTGGGAAGGTTCGCTCCGGTGGCTGCCAGACGCAACGATTACCTGAGCCTGTGGGAGGGCACCCCCGGACCAACTGGTGGGATGTATTGCCTAGGCTATGCCAAGCCTATCGCACAAAGCTATTTACCGGACGGGAGACGGTTCATGCCTGGGACCCGTCGGTGCTATTAACCCAGGAGGATCACGAGGAACTAGTCAAGCTAACCCAGGAGGGCGCTGATCCCATGCGGACCGGGCGCTACGGTAAGGGTCCCCTGGAGGCCCTGGAATATTTCACCGCCATGTCGGCATACGTGCTGCCTTTCATGCACTGTATGACCTTCGGTGTCGTGAAGAGTACTGTGAAGATGTTCCGCCACAAGGTGCCCAACTGCGATGACACGTGCTACTTCAACGCCGCGCAGCTAAAGCAGCTACAGAAGAACGGCAAAGGGCTGTGTGCCCCGCACGACATGCACCGTGAGTACCAGGACGTGGTGCAATATGCAGGTAGGTGTGCTGGCAGGCATGATTGCAGGAAAGCTGTTCTTCCCATGCATGCGAGATCTACGTGCATTGTGTGCATGGGCCGGCCCGTTGTATGGGTCGACCATTGATTGAACGGTGCATGCATGCTGATGTCGCCCGGAACGCTTGGTTTGTTTGCAGGGAACTACACTATGGAGGACTGGCTCAACTTCATTTTGATATTCAGCCCGCTGGTATTCATGGACGTCCTGGAGAGTCTCAACCCAGAGTTGGACAGGGCTTGGTGGAAGCTGAGGGAGGCTGTGATATATTTCATCCGGCAGGTGTGCGCCGGCACAATCGAAGACCGCGCAGAGGCTCGCGCACAAGCGGAGCTGCGTATGAGGGAGTTCGCTGTCATTATTGAGAACGAGTGCCCTATGAACATGCTGACGCTGAATCTACGCCTAGCCGTGGTACACTTGTGCAAGCAAGAGGAGAAGGTAGGCGTTGTCAGCTCCAACATCGAGCTATGGGTGGAGCGCCTGTTGGGGGAGGCGAAGGGGGTGGTGCCGGAGCCGGTGGGGGGGAAGGCCATCGATTCATGCATCGGTAACGCCTACTTGCTGAAAGACCGTGTAGATGACATGGCCCACTTGTACCCCGGGATCCGGTTCCTTCCAGACTATGTCGCGCACTCGGTGAAAGAGGACGGCCCGGGTTTCCGCGATGACCCGGGGCTCGCGTGTCACTTCATGGATGTCGGTCATCACATCATCCGCGGTGGCGTGGCGGTATCCGCGCTAAGCGCCGATGCGGAAGGAAGGCTGCTGCCGGGTTTGGCGGCTTCCTTGCGTGCCATGCACGGTGAGCGATACGAGCTAGAACGGGACGCCTTGGACGTCCTATGTTTTCCACGAATGCGGCACGGCGACGAGGACTTCACATCCACGATGTACACCAGGGCAGTAACCAGAATCTCCTACAACGTAGCCTTAGCATCCTCTGAAGCCGATGCATTTGAATACGGCCGCGTGGAAGCTTACTATCTGATCTGGGACCCGGCCACACATTGCGCTGTGTGCCGTCTAGCCATGGTGACGGCATACCCGACTATCAAAAACGCGCGCATGAACAGCCGTGCCGTCTTTGTCTTGAACGAGGATGCCAAACATACCCTGCTGATGCCGGCGTCACGCCTTGAGACCAAGTGTATCTGCCACCGCCCTCCGGGATTTAAAATCCCCCTCCACGCCATCTACCTTTGGCCAGGAATGAAATCTGCACGATGCTCAAGACCTTAGCAACGGCAAGCTAGAAACCAGCAGCATGCGTCTTTCCTTCCTTTCTCCTTCGTATTGCTTCTAGTGTGACCTTACTTGCAAAACCCAGGACGGGGCCGGGACTTGCCAAGCCACGTATATACCTACCTAGCATATCCGGAAACAGTTATCTAACATTCTATGCCTGATTGCCACGTGCACTAATCTTGCACACGTGTCCGTATCACAGTGCATCATGCCTGCCACGTGTCCACCCGTGGTCATACCGTGGTAAATTTACCGGTCATATGTGGTAATTTTACCATTGGGGGTCAATTTACCGGTCATATGTGGTAATTTTACCATTGGGGGTCAATTTACCGGTCATAGGGGGGTACCATGGTAAATTATATACAGCAATGGTAAACAATAATATATAATTACCGCGCTATAAGTAAATGTGGTAAAATCGTGGTAACAAAAACGCCAACTGCCAATAGGAAATTACCCACGGGATTTATATCGCCACTATTAGTATAATGGTGGTAAAACACCAATTTACCATATTTTACCACCAGTTTACCACATTTTACCACCAGTTTACCGCGTTTATTTCTCAGTGTGAACCTCGGAATCCCGTTCCCGCAGCCGTACCGTGGCCGCGGCAGTGCAACCGAGTCACCCTCGTCGTCATCGTCGCACGTGGCGTAAGTCGCGGGCTTGTAGTCCACCTCGCGCCCCGGCCCCTCAACCGCGGAGAGCAAATTCATGCTCGGGGCCGGCTCGTCGGGCACCAATGCAACCCCCGTGCTTCCAATGAAATCGGCAAACGTGCGGGTGACGGGAGGGCAGAAGGGGTTCGGCGGACCGGACCATTCCCCCTCGGACTCAACCGACGCGGGCGGGGAGTGTGCGGGCGGCTCCGACACCACCGGCAGGTCGGCAGTGAAGGTGTTAATGTTGAATGTCGAATCCCCTACCGCGCGCGCCAACTCGGAGAACTCGGTGACGGCGGACACGAGGGCCTTACCGTCCTCCTCGCAGAACGAGCACGCGGAGAGGTCGGCGAAGATGTCCGGTTTCCCGCCTGCGAGCATGCAAAGGGCGTCGAACTCTTCGGCGTCGTCGTGGTCGATGGCATGTTGAAATTTTGCGGCCAACACCGAGTTCTCGGCCTCTTCAGCGAAAGCGTAGGCCGAGAGCCCGGTCCGGCCCCCGTTCGGGCAGTCCCGATGCCAATGCCGCGCCCTGCCTTTCGCGCACACCTGGTTTTGGCAGTACGGCACGGTCGCGCCGGTGTCGCGATGGAAGGCCACCTTCTTGGAGATGGACTGAGACCAATTTCCCCCCTTGGGAAGGGGCGAGGCCGCGAAACGAGTCTTGACGCGGCGGTCCGGCTTGTCCGCGCGAGGAGTAAATCCCCGCGGAGCCGGTCCGGACCCGGCGGTGTCGAGGAATGCGGCTAATTGACGCTTCAAGTCGAGGACCATCGTCCTCAAGTCCGCGAGCTCACCGGGTCCACCGGAGTCATCGGCGGCCCCCTCCATGAAATGCGTGCCGTGAGAGTAGCGGTGTGCGGACGCCGTGGCGGTGCCCGCCCGCACGTGCTCGGAGTAGCATTCACGCACCCATTGTTAGATCGTGAGGAGGTCGTGAGCGGCTCGTTGATCATGGAGAAGCAACCGCGACACCACCGGCTGGTAGAAGACGGTGTCGAGGGACTTGATGAACAGCGCCTTCACGTCTTCATCGTGGAGTGTCGCCCCTGTCCTCGCAGCCTTCAGAGCGGCGTTGAAGTCGCTGATCTTGTCATGCGGGTCCACGCCCGCAGAGATGCGGATGCTCAACATGCCCGCCTGGCTCTGAAAGGGGTCACCCGCCGGGATCATGCGGCGAGCAAACTCAAGCAGCACCCGCTTACCGTCGTTCGGGAAAGTGGAGTGCGAGGAGTCCATCCAGTCCGCTGCTGGCGACGCGGGGTCAACCATGAGCTCGAGTGTGGAGAACAATAAGGCGTTGGCCTCCACGCGGATGGGGAGGGTAGCATCGTCCAGTAGGAAGAGGGGCGCGAAACCAATGTCCTCCGTGACAAATGCCGTCTGCAGCGCAGAGACCATCCTGGCGAAGAGCGCGGATGCGTGGCCCTCAGCCGCTGAAAACCGCCCGTTCTTGTCTTCGAACAACTTTTGACGAACGGACTTGGAGACTTTCATGTCGAAGTGCTCCCGCTGAAGTGTACGCACCGAGGCTAGGAACGTAGCACCCGCTGAATTGGCAGCCGGCTGAGCCGCTGGCGGTGTGGCTGGAGTGTTGGCGTGTCTCGCAGCTGCTGAATCAAAAATCGTGGCTAGTGCGCGTCGGCGATTCGCCATGCTAGCGGTGGCTCGAGTAGAAGCTACCATACTGAGAAGGACTGAAGGGGCGGAGTGAGGCAATGAAACGTGAGACGTGCGGCAGTGTCGGGCGGCCAAGAAACGTGTGGGTCGCCGATACGGCAGCCGTGAGAGAACAAATAATTCCGGGAAGTCGTGTGGCAGCGGCGGCCGATACGCAACGGTGTGGGATCCAACCAGAAAACGTAAACCAGTCCAACGTTAAGTCCCGTAAGAAATTCGTTCTCCAACCGGTGCGGCGTGCCGTAAATCAACCCATAAAATTTAGGCCATACCCGTGACTGCCGGCACTCTCACGCGCGGAGCGCCTCACTCCATCCCAGGCGTCCGAGCTTAGCCACTCATGGTGGCAATCTCGCAGTGGCTAAATAAAGCGCAAGTGGGGCCAAACCTGGCGGATATATAGTTCGGCGGTAATATATATCTAACTGGTGAGATAAACCCTGAGTTAAGGGTTACGGAATCAGAACGGTAAAGTGTGTCTTGATAAAAGAGGTATACACATAAATACTAACGGGTGTTTCCCGTCTACTGGTGACGGTCACCCAGCCTACTATAGGAAGTGACAGGTGACAGATTTGACTGTCGGTGTGTCACATCCAGCAAAAATGCCAGCTATAGTAGCGTAGATGTAAGAACGCGTGCCGTCGGTGATGTTGGGTCGCTGGAACGATGTCTGTAAACGCGGAAAGATATCGGGATGTCGGAATGGACTAAAGAAACAGTATGTCGATCACAAAACGATGGTGGACTATAACCTGATAAAACAGCAGATATATATATATATGCTATAACAGCGGACGGAAGGGCACAGTGATAACGGCTTAAAGTTTAAAGTCGGATAAGACAACATAATGCAAGGGCTAAATGGTGAGCCATGGCACACCGGCATACGAGGACCGGCTATGACTGCAAGTGACAGACCGGCGAGGGGTGACACAGGGCACCACAGACCCCCCCTTATGGGGGGAGAAAGTCAGTGTTCCCATGAATAAACTCAATTAATAGACACACACACACACACACATATATATATATCTTTATCGTTTTCAGATAGTAAACAGGGGTGTTTACTATTTTTTGCGTATTTAATACATGGCACATCATGTATAGTTTCAAAGTACAATCTGACGATAAAGACTTAAAGAGTACCGAGTACCTTTAATTCAAGTTATTTGCCAGGAACGAAATCCTAAAAAGGACACAAACCTCCATGAAAATCTGACGATCCTGATTCGTTTCGTGTGTTGCGGCTATGGTGTTATATACATAGATCGTCAAATGCGTGATTCCAGTAGCTTTCCAACGATATGCCACATGCATGCTGGATCCGCATAGATAACGGATTGCCACGTGTCTTCTAACGGGCGCATTAAGGTAAACGATATTGGGCACGAAGTGGGAACTGATTCCGCGCGATCGAGAGGTCATCAGACCTAAGACAGGTCGTCATCGTCTCTTCGCCGGAAATTTCCGGCGAAATCACATTGATACGCTTCGTCATGTGTGTCGCTCGCGGGAAAACTGTTACATCGTACACCGAATTTTGAAGATTGTGTGGACATTCTGCAGGTTGCATGTAGTGTTGCATGCCAAATTTCACTTGCATAAGCCGCCAGCAGTGCATTATTGACTTCTTTCGCGACTTCGCTTTCCTTTTTCTTCTAGTCTACTTATGACAGGAGCCTCAGTAGATCCTGAAAAGTTCAGCGCTGCGTACAAGCGCAAACTAGCCGCCCGTATCCAACAGGGTTTGCACGCGCATGGCTCGCCGCAAACAGACATGTGTTTTGCGTGCAAGTGGGGCCTGCGCGGGGAGACCAAGGCGTCCAACATCGGTCGCTGTAGAAAGAAACACCCAGTTGAAGACAACTGGTTTAACGTCGTCTTCCCGCCTGGCTCCCTTGTGGAGTACGGAAAGTGCAAGGCTGGATCTGTCAACACGTTCGCCTGGTATGTGCCCGTGGGCAGTACGACACATGCTCGGAATAATGTTTTTGATTGAACGTGCAAAGGTACACAATTCGGATTTTATAATATACTGGATCAGGGCCAGATTGAGGTGCAAACGATAGTTCGGTTCCGAGTTCTGAAGGCTAAACACTTCTCAAGTGCTCCACTTATTCACTCGTCACTCAGGTTGCAGGGTCAACCACCCGGCAGCCGATGTCACACCACGGCTCAACGTTCAATTCCCGATCCGATCTCATTTCTAATTCCGATTCGTCATTCTCGATTCAGATGTTACGTCGACGGACTGACACGATGACTGTCATACAGTACTGTCATACTACTGTACTGTCATACTGCCATACTGTCATACCCCCGACATCTGATAATCGATTTCATTGTCTTTCCGATCCCGATGCGAATCTGGCCATTCCTCGAGGGTCTGACTAAGTGCCACGATGACCACCCCACAGTACTGTCATACTACTATAGTGTCATACTGTCATACTGTCATAGTGTCATACTGTCATACCCCGGACATCTGGTACTCATTCTCATCGTGATTTCAAGCCCAATTTCACTGTCATCGTGTCAATCCCAGATTACCCCCGATGACACACATACCGCATAGGCATATCGGCTCACGCTGTGCCTCCGGGCACAACTCTCCCCCCCTTAGGAGTGGTCTACCTCCTGGGATCACTCCGCTAAGGTACCCATCTAAGTTCCAGTTCTTAGGTTTTCTGGTTCCTTCTTGTCTCCAGTTCTTAGGTTCTCTGGTTCCTCTTCGAGCACAATTCGCCTGCCGCTACCAGGGCACCACTTTCACAGAGAAGGGTGCCGCTTGGAGTCTAAAGCGGGTCTTCAGTCTTGCGGAGGCGTAGATGTCGGAAAAGTTGTCGCAGCAGGGGCGCTGGTACAGGATACACGCTCGCGGATTGACCTGCTCCAGTCTGCTGCGGATGAGGTCCCAGCTGGGCAGTTTCTGGGTGAGCACCGGTTGCCCATCTACACGCACATGGTGTCGAAGCAGTACAGCGTAACAAAGGCGAGGGTGGTGCTGAGTTCGTCCATATGCAGGTGGGCTTCATGTACTGCGTACCGTACATGCAGTAGGTACACACCAGCGGGGGAGGAAGCTGGCGCATCATGGGGCGGAGCCGCAACGCGTTGGGGAAACGACCTCTGGGGTTTTCCATGAACCAGTGTTTCGGCTCCAGGTAGTCGATGATCTGCAATGTTCGTCGCACGATTTTGTCAGCTTGAGGAAGATCAGGGGGTCCTCCAGTGGTGCGCGCTTGACTGTACTGTCTACAAGGGGGGCTTGCCCAAACGACATCGAAGAATCCAGGCGGGTATTGCTTGTAGTCCCACTGTAAGATGTCCTGCACATGAGTGGGATGCCAGATGTGCTCGGAGTCGAGGGTCACCACTGAAGCGGTGGGGAAGCAATTTAGGAATTCTCTTTCCACTGAACCAGTGCCGCTGAAAAGTACAAGGATTCTGGGCGTGCGGGTTGCTTCTGTCTGAATCGCCAGTAGCTCTGTCACCAGTGCCAACGACCCATCTTCCGTGCGTTCTTGACGCTCCCACGGCAGAGGGGTATCATGTTCCATCTGTTCGAGCTGGTCCAGTTCATCGCAGGGGTTGGTGATGAGGTGGGCCAGTGTCATCCCAGCTTGAGCAGAGTGACGGCCACGTTGCTCACGTCGCCGGGTGGCTTCGTCGCGAACTTGTGCTTCCATGCGCAGCCTCGCTTGCTCGAATTCACGAAGTTGTTGAAGTGGGCCTCCGCGTTCGAGTTTGTCACGGGTCCTCCATTGGTCGTGGGCTTTGGAGTAGCCTGTCCAGCGAACTTTCCATTCTTCCACCTCTTTTCCTCGTACAGACCGCACCCGACGTGCGAGGATGCGCTCAACGTGTGCTTCCTTCTGACCGTCCACTACCACCTCTTCAGGCACTGCCAGGTGATCGCGCGCGGCGAAAGCGTCTTGACCGCTGGTGTACGGCTTGAGGCGATGTTGAGCGAACACGTCGTGTATCCGCCAGTGAGGAGGGAGGCGTAGGCGGTAGGCTACTGGAGCTCCCCTGTCGGCCTCTGGCATGGTCATTTGCATATCGCTGAAGAAGCGTTCGGTCACAGGGACTGGTCCATGCCAGCGTTTGGTCAACTTCCTACAGATGGAGCGATCCATTACCTTCTCTGTAAGATGCTTCGCTTCTATCCAGACCAGATCTCCAACAGCATACTCCCGCTGTCCGTGCCTGCGATCAAACTGCTCGCGCTGTCGTTGTTGAGCCAGCTCCAACCGCTGTCTGGCGTCCCGCAGCTGCGACGAAAATTTCGCGGCCACTTCGTGTGCGGTACCTACTCCCCCTGTTCGTCGTCCAGCGGTGGACTGCGCGGCCTCCAGGAAAAGGTCCAACTGCGATAGCGGCGAGAACCCAAACACCAGCTCAAATGGTGTGAAGCCAGTATATTCACTTCTGGAGTCATTGATCGCGAACTCCGCGTCAGTGGTGAACAAGTCCCAGTCCTCCACATTAGCGTCCACGAAGGACCTGAGCATGTCCTCAATGACTCTATTGCTGTGCTCCGCCTGCCCGTCAGACCGAGGGTTGTACGGCGTGGTGCGAGCCACTTTTACACCCATTAGTCTCATAAGTTCCTGCCAGAAGGCATCCTGAAACCGCGGATCACGGTCAGAGACAATTTTCATAGGTGCGCCATGCAAGCGCCACACCGAATCAAAGTAGATTCTGGCCACCACGGCTGCAGAGCTGTCGCCGAAGTTCATCGGTATGACGTGGACCATCTTCGTCAGCTTGCACGTGAAGGCCACAAAAGCGTCATTACCTCTCTCTGATACTGGCAAGCCGGTGACGAAGTCCACTGCGACATCTTGCCACGGTCTATTCGGGATGCTGTGAGGATTTAGCAATCCATCCGGGTAAGTTCCTCGCGGCCTCACTGACTGGCACACCGCGCAGGATGCAACCCAGGTACCCACGTCCTCTGCAGCACCACGCCAATAAAAGCGTCGCAGCACGCTTTCCAGAGTTTTGTCTCTCCCAGTATGACCTGAGGACAATGACTCGTGAGCATGGCGAATCACTACCTCCCGAAGCGGAGAATCCTCCCCCAGCACCAACTGATATCTCCCTGCTGCAGTTCTCCAAACTACCTCACCCACCAGCCTGAAGTCATGTAGGCACTGGTGTGGCGCTGCCTTCACCCTTTCCCGCAGCGAACGGAGTGACCCCTCTCGGGTGTACTCCGCCTTCAGTGCACGCAGGAACTTCGAGTCTGATTGCTGGGAGATCGCGTCTCTGAAGTCCGCTGCCTCGCCCGTTCTTATCACAGCGGGGTGCGTTCGTGGATGTCTTACGCGCGCCGGCTGCGGTTTGGCGGGGGGAGCGTGCACTATCAAGACAGGCCAGCGAAGATCGAAGGCCTTCCCATTTGGGTTCTCGAAGAACTGATTGGGCTCGCCCTTG
Source organism: Cymbomonas tetramitiformis (assembly GCA_001247695.2). Classification (NCBI taxonomy): domain Eukaryota; kingdom Viridiplantae; phylum Chlorophyta; class Pyramimonadophyceae; order Pyramimonadales; family Pyramimonadaceae; genus Cymbomonas; species Cymbomonas tetramitiformis. Next base: position 10,885 of record LGRX02033265.1, read on the forward strand.
TCGTCGTGAGTAGGGACGACCTCCACGATCTGCATATTGGCCTTTCTGAATAGCTTACGCCATGCGGGGAGTTTGGACTGGTGATCTGGCAGGACGAAGACCGCAGAAGTGTTCTCCGGGTCCGCCTTCCATTCTGCGATGTACTTGTTCAGAATCGCCTCCACAGTAATGTGTTTGGAGTTGTATGGAGGGTTACACCAAACCCGAAGACCCCTCCATTTCTCAGAAAGGCAGTAGCCCTGTCCAGAATCGATCCGCCTGTCTGTTGCGGCCGCCGAGGTCGCAGCAGGCGTCCACGTCGAAGGGTCCAAACTTCTCGATGTACTTCGAGGAGTACTCTGCGCGAACGCGCCAATTCTGCGAGTCTTCCGGGAGACGATCTTGTCGCTTCTGTGGGGGAAGGATCGAGGGTGGAACTGACTGCTGGGGCGCCTTCGGTGGGGGTGGTGAGCTCGCTGGCGCCTTTTCAATGGCCGCCGTCGATGTATCAGCCCGTGGTGCAGGCGTTCGCGTCTTCAGTGACACCGACTGTGGGGGTGCTGGGGTCGTAGAAGCTTTTCCAACCCGTGACATGCTCCTCGTTATCCTTATCTGAGGTGGAGCTCGGTCAGGGGGTTCGTGTGGAGTTTCTGTCGGCTTCGCGCTTTTAGCTTCAGGCCAGTCAGGCATGTCGAAGTCGAGGTCATCTCCCTTCGCCCCTTTATAGAGCTTCGGATTGACGAGGGCGATGGTCTCCCCCAGGTCCAGGGCTTGCTCCGCCACGGAGAGGGTCTCCACTGCTGAAAGCCAGCAGTCAACCGTCTGGGCCCAGTGGGGATGAGCTGCGGGTGGTGATCTGGAGAAGCATTCAGACTCCAGCGTTGCCAGTGGGTCTTTCGGCAGGTCTGAGGTGGGGTCAATCACTCCTGCTTCTTTCAACCCTTCACGAACGTCCTTATCTTTGAAGTCAGGTCTTCTGGACAAGGCGTCTGGTACCAGCAGTAGTGCCCCCTTGATGTACTCCATGCGCGGGACTCCCACCTCCACCAGATCCATGTACCAGCGTGCCTGTCTGCGGCTGAGCTCTCTGCCAGGTTCCATCGGCCACTCAAGGGGACGGTGATCGCCCTGGATGCGGAAGTTGGTAAAGATGAGGTAATGCCGCCAGGTGACGGTGGTACAGTGGTGCAGGGCGCCTAGTTCTCGCTCGCCGGTGTGGTAATTCTGCTCGGCGGCTGAGAACCGGCGGCTCTCGTACGCTATCACGCGCAGGCCAAGACCATCCACATTGTCTTGCATCAGTACTCCCCCAAGGGCGATGCCGCTGGCATCTGTCTGCACCACGAAAGGTGCTGTACCGTCTGCAGCACCCTTGATGTTGGGTAAGGCAAGTACTGGTGCCGAGGTGAGGGCCTTCTTCAGTTCCTCGAAGGCCCACTGCTGCATGGGGCCCCACTCCCAGGGTACGTCCGACTTGGTCAGCCGGGTAAGGGGTTGAGCGATCTCGGAGAAGCAGTGAATGAATCTACGGTAGTACCCCGCCAGGCCCAGGAACTGCCTGACGTGGGTAACCGTTTCCAGCTCGGGCCAGTCCCTCACTGCAGCCACCTTGTCATGGTGGGGTCTGCAGCCATCCGCGGAGATGCAGTGACCAAGGAATCGCAAGGATTTCTTCAACAGTTGACACTTGGACCTCTTGAGGAAAACACCCTTCTCCCTGCACGTCTCTCAGGAGCAGCTGCTTGACGTGCTCGTAGTGCTCAGCGGCGGTGTTGCTGAAAACGACCACGTCATCAATGAAGATCCGGACAAAGGGAAGATGACCCACCCTACAGATCTGCAACCCTTGGGAAAGCTTTCCATAGGCATGGAAACGGGTGAAAACCCTATGGAAAAGCCCTATGGAAAAGGGAAAATGGATACTGGAGGTTATCTCGAAAACAAAAATTTTGAGTTTCCATCCCTATACTCACCCTTGGGAAGGTTTTCATTATTTTCCAGGGCATTCCATACGGTGATTGTGCTTTCCATAGGGTTTTCCAAGGCATTCCATAGGGATGATTGTGGCGTCCATACCTATGGAACGTTTTCCATAGGGATGGAAGGAATCGTATGGAAAATATCGTATGGAAAACCCTATGGAAACCCAATGGAAAGTCCTGGAATATCAAGCGCTTTCCGTACCTATGTCATCCCTATAGCCTTCCTATGGAAAGCCGTATGGAAAACCCTGTGGAAAAACACACGGATCTGTTCCATCCCTATGATAACCCTATGCTGGTCCTATGGAACCTAATAGGTCATACCTATGGAAATCTTTTCCCCAGGCATGGTACCCCTTGGGAAACTTGTTTCCATACGGACGGTGTACCTATGGAAGCGAATTCCATAGGCGTAGTATCCCTTGGGAAGCAATCTTCCATACGGTCGATATACCTATGGAACATTTTCCACAGGTATGGTATCCCCTGGGAAAGATCCTTCCATACGGACATTATGCGTACGGAAGACGGGCCCATACACTTAGCGTCCCTTGGGAAATAGGTTTCCATACGGCCGACATACTTATGGAAAGGTTTTCCACTGGGTGGCTCACCTTTGGGAAAGATTGTTCCATAGGATGGCTATACCTATGGAAACACAATTCCATACGTGCTGTATACTTATGGAAAGGTATTCCATACGGATATTATACGTATGATTCCGTTAACAGCATCAGGAGTATACCTATGGAAACGCTTTCCGTAGGGTGACCCGCCCTATGGAATTCATATTCCATACGGTTATTATACTTATGGAGAGCATTTTCCGCAGGTGTACTATACCTACGGAAAGCTTTTTCCCCAGGGATACCATGCGTATGAAAACCGTATATTATAGGTATGGAAAACATCTTTCCCTACGTATGTTGTCCGTATGGAAACTATTTACTATAGGCATAGTATAGGTATGGAACCAGTAGATATATATGGTTTCCATAGGCACGATATAGGGATAATATCGGGATGCTATACGTATGGAACTTAATTAATATTTACTTTCCATAGGCACAGTAGTGGGGCAGTATAGGGATACTGTACGTGTAGCACTGACTGTGTAGCATACATATTGCACATTAGCAACATGCGGTGTGTTCACTATGTTTCCACTATGCGAGATAAACAAAATACTCGAGCATCTTTACTACGATTAACATGTATCTAGCTAGGCAGAAAGGAATACGAATGGGACTATCAAATTTTATCATACCAACGAATACACAAAATTATGTTCTACTCGTGCACTTTCTATTTACAATACGCAAAATAATGTTCTTCTCGTGCTCTTTCTATTTACAAGATGCCAACCTAAACGTTGACGTTGTACTCGAGGCCGTCGATTTTCTCCATCTCGCTTCGCTCCAAAACAACCGATCTAAAATGGAAAGTAAAGAGCCAACACTTAGTAAAAAAGCGGAAACGCACAAAAGAATATTCTATTGAAAACATAAAGGACTTATCAACCTAGAATGTTTGAAGGGATGCTTGAAGTTGACGTTGTACTCGAGGCGGTCGATTTCCTCCATTTCGCCCTCCTCGAAAACAGCCAATCTGAAAAGGAAAGGAAAGAGCCAACACTTAGTAAAAAGCGGAAACGCACAAAATAAACCTTTATTGAAAACATAATTAACAACCGAGCAACCTCAAATAAATGCGAATATGAACGCGAGATGAAAACCTAATATGACTTCGCCACGCGAACGTTTTCAGCGGATCTGAAAAACGAAACCAACCAACTAACGTTTAGTAAAGAAGAAAGAAAATAGCAGTCGTCAACGAAAGAAGCAAAGGAAAGTAAAAGGGGGATGTGGAGTGAGTTGGATTTGAACCAACTATTTCGAGTGCAAAGGACTCGCGGGAATTTCCCGTTCACTCCTAGTCAAAGTTTCACGCATGCCAAGTATGAGCGCGCGAAGCACACACAAAATAATACACACGCATAACCAAAACATGCACTGCAAACCAGTGCCATATTGCAACCTGTGAGAATTAAAAATATCACAGCACGCAACTCACTGGCGAGGCTGCTGCAACATTGCTGACGGCGAACTGTGAAGAGTGCAATAACGTGAGTTTGAACTTGACCGTTCAGAAAAATCGAAGTGCTCAAAAACTTTGCCGTTCAGAAGTCACATCGGATCGACTCGTCATGCGAGCACGATCGACGATGACGACTATGATGACGATGCGATGTCTCAGACTCTCAGTGACATTGCATCGGAGATAATCGACTTATAAAATTTAAACTGGGATTAAATGTAATCAACCCTTCGTAATGGTCTAGAGGTGGCCGTCGTTCTCAGTCTCAATCGAACCTATGAGATCCCGATTTTTTTTGAAGTTCCAGAAATAAAATCTCGACTAGCCAAAATTGCGCATACAGGCCGCAATTTTGTTTTTTTGCCCCCCTCGTCAGTGAACAAATGGTTTGTTTTCTTGGGGGTGATCGAACAGGCTCATTTTATTTGGGGGGTTTTTGGCGGCGGTAGGGGGTCTTCCATAGGGGTTTCCATAGGGATAGGCTCTGGATTTCCCATAGGGCACACCACTTTTTCCACAGGCTCCGGATTTTCCATATGGTACATTGGTGATGTTTTTTAACCTGTTTCCAGGCCATTCCACAGGTATGGACGCCACTATCATAGGGATGATCTCTGTGGCATTCCTTAACAGTGTAATTCTGCATTTTCCATAGGCATTTTCCAAGGGCGAGCGTAGGGTTGTTATAGGGTCCAAAAAAATCCTGTTTTAACCTGCCCTATTTTTCATTTTTTTGATTCCATCCCTATAAATTACCTATGGAATCCCGAAAATGGGGTGAGCCAACCTATGATCCCCCTGTGGAAACGATTTCCATTGGGGCCTGTGGAAAATTTTCCAGAGCCATTCCATACGATTTTCAGATAGGGGATTTAAAAGTGCCCTATGGAAAGGTTTTTGCCCTATGGAAAGCCAATGGAAATGCGTTCCCATAGGTTTTACATAGGGTTTTTCCATCCCTGTGTAATTATTTCCAGCCCTACGGACGCCACTATTACAGGGTTAACACCTCGACCGTTCATAGAATATCAACCCAATATCCCTATGGAAAATTCAAGTTATTTTCCCATAGGTTGTATAGGGCGGGCATCCCTATGGAACCAGAATACAGCATTCCTAACGTATGTCCACCCTATGTCCACCCTATGTCCACCCTACGTTCATGGTATGGAAGGTATTGAACACCTTCCATAGGGATGTCATTGGGCGGACCGCCCTATGGAACACATCGTATTGTTTCCATGCCTATGCCCACCCTACGCCCACCCTATGACCACCTCATGATCACCCTATGCCTAGCAAATGAAAAGTTAAAAAGGAAGCAACGGTTCCAAGTAGTCATGCGTGCTGGTATGGATGGTGTGTTGTGGGCCAATATTAAACAACCACGGGGTCGACATGCCACCATGTCCTTGCACCGTGTGCCGACTACAAGTTGAAAAACCTCTTCGAACGATACAACGACATACGAAGCTATACAAGAGATGGCAAGGAGCGGTATACATGGGGGAAAGTAGTAGTGAAGACGATACTTCAAGTGATGACGGGGTGACCGTAATGGTGGTGATGGTGGTTCCCTTGGAGGTGATGATGACATGGAAGATGCCAATGCAGAAGCGGACGAAATTCTCCAGGATCATTTGAGAAAGCTGGAAGAACATTGTGCCCGTCTCCTAAGTCCTGCTGCCAACGATGAGGATATGGATAACCAAGAGGTACCCCTCTTTCTGTATTTCCCAAGGGTGGGCGTACGTATGCCAACAGGTGGGCATAGGTTGGGAAATCGTTGAACGTTTCCATAGGGTGGGAACAGGCATTCCCAGAGGCGGGTGTAGGTAGAGCGCTGGGTAAGTATGCCTATGGAAAGCATTGGACGTTTCCAGTGGGTGGGCATAGGGCGGGGGCGGGCATAGGTTGGGAAAACATGGAATGTTTCCATAGGGTGGGCCTGAGCATTCCCAAGGGCGGGTATAGGTGGTTCACTGGGTAGGCATGCCTATGGAAAGCATTGGATGTTTCCATAGGGTCGGCATAGGGTGGGCATAGGACGGGCATAGGGTGGACATGCGGAGGGAAATGCCTTTTTTTTATTTTGCAGTTCCTGTAAAGTTGGGGATGCCTCTCGTGATTTCACAGGTCGTTGATCACGTCTATGCCGAGAAGGTTTCAACAATGCATCGTCTTGTCATTGATCTGCTGGAAACGAAATCCGAGCACAATGCTACCCAATCCATGTTTGATCAAATCTTCAATCTCATGCGGCAAACGGTGATTGGCAACGTTGACATCATCGGCAATCAGAGACGGAAATGGTTTCCCGACCTCCTTCAAACAAGCTTTGTCTATGTGGAAGGATTTTGCCCTGCCGTACCATACCGCCGACGTTTGCAGGAATGAATGCATGATCTTCACTCCGGGCCGGCATGACGACCTTACCCAGTGCCTCCATTGCCACAAACTTCGGTGTCACCCCAGCTCTCGACGTAACGGACGGCTTATTCCGGGAAAGGCGTACAAGGTATTTAGGTTTTGGCGCTTGGACGAACTCCTGCCGATGCTATATTTGATACCAGAGATGGCCGAGCTCTTGGTATCATGGAAGATAACTACACCCGCGGAGAACGACGATCTGCCGGTTGTGACTACGTTTCACATGAACGGTATGTATACCTAGACTCACCCTATGTTCACCCTACGTCCGCCCTATGCTATCCCTGTGATCACCATAGGGAATGGGAATCTCAAAGTTTCCCGCCCTATGCCCACCTTATGCCCACCCTATGTTTACCCTATGCCTTTACTATGTATCGGTTCCGTACGTATACCGTGCCTATGGAAAGCTTCTTCCATAGGGAGACCATAGGTATGGAAACGTCTGGCTGCACTGTACGTTTGTTTATGTGCGGTTATGTATGTCGCAGGTCAGATGCTAGAAAAACAGCTGATGCTAGTCCGCGGCATATATGCTTCAATGTCTAATGAGAAGGTTGCACCATACACTGGGCCACAAAAGCGACGAGTGGAGGTGATTGGCAAGCAAACACCGATAACCTTGGATGAAGGTACGCAGTGCCTTAGATGCCTTTGCAGTAGATGTCCGCCCTGTGCCCACCCAATGGAAATCTTTCCCGCCATATGCCCGCCCTATGCCCACCCTTGGAGCTGAAAAGAAATATTCCATCCCTGTGCTCACCCTATGCCTCCCCTATGCCCACCCTTTGAAATTCGTAACCATCTTATGCCCACCCATTGATCACCCACAGGTGACATAAAAGGTATACGGAAGTATATGCGCACGAATTGCCCATGGGCCCAGCTCCTGCAAAACGACTTTGACACCAAACTCGCTGAATGGAAGCGATTGAGTTTGAGAGAACGGCGGATCATGCCACGACCCGTCATCCAAGATCTGGAGACATGGCGGTTGAACCGGTTGACGAGGGAATGTCGTCCTTTGAGTACCAAGGAGCGTTGTTATGTCTACATGGACGGTGTGATGAAGAGTCGGCACGTGAAAGTCGGACGAGACACTTTTCGTACGCGATCCGCCGACCGCCACCTCACCACCTGTCAACGATACATAAAGGCAATCTTTGATACCCCAGTAAATGGATTGAATGCCCATGAAGACAGGTCGTTCATCCGATGCCCACCCTATGTTCGCCCTATATTGGCCCTATGCAAGGCATGGAATCGATTGTTTGATATTCTGATACCATCGATATATCAGAATATCAGAATCAATTGATGCCTATTTGATACACAATCAAAATCTTACAATCAATTGATACCCACCTCCGAGAATTACAATCGATTGATGCCTAATCCGAATTATCACCATCGATCGATTCTCGATTTGCATTATCACAATCAATTGATCGTGACCGTGGGACATATCAGAATCGATTGATATTTGCGCGTGACACGCAATCACATATCGATATGCAGTATATAACTCCCTAACCGATCCTTCATTCTTGAATTCTAGGCTTTTCATTCGTCTCTAATTTGGGTTCGCTGAAGTGTGTTTGAGATGAACCAATAAACATGCAAATGACACCCATCCTCAGATTGGAGGGGGCGTGTTGGAGGCTCTCGACTCGATTTGGTGGCATTCCAAAATCATTTTTTTTGGCCGCGAGGACCTCAATTTACAGTGTGACGGAGTGTCACGACTATTGACGAACTATCGACTGCCTGTGTGAATCAAGATGGGTAAACGTGGACGTGGAAGTAAGCCTAACCATGTGAAACTCGTCGCCCAAGGGAAAGGCCCTATCAAACGGACGCAGCAAACCCCTTTCGACCCTGCTGGCAGTGATGATATCGTTTACAGCGTGCGAGAGATTAAGGCAGAGCGGGTGGCAAAAGGCAACGCGCAATGGCTTGTTGGCTGGGAGAACTTTCCAGATGCGAAACACGACACTTGGGAGCCGGTAGAAAATCTAGCCGGCCTCGAGACCTTGATCAGCGAATTCCGGCAGCGGTTCAAGGAAGAGCAAGAACTCCTTGAAACACAAGCTGCTGCTGCACGAGGTCTCTCCGGCCGAAACTTTGCATACATACAGCTCATTCATAGACGAACACAATGATATATTGTTTGTTGTGATAGGATTGGTAAAACCCAAAATCTGATACCCATTAGGGCACAATTGGTTATCATGAATGGTATCGATAGGTATCGTTATCGTTCTCAGTCGATAGGTTCGAAAAATTATCGTTATCGTTCGATTATAAAATTTGACTTATTCATCGTTATTTGATAAGTTCAAAAAATCACGATACCGAGCCTTGGTTGATATAGCCTCGGTAGAAATTTTGGGGTATCATATCAATTGATATTGCCTCGGTAGGAATCACTATCAATTGATGTGCATTTGCTAGAATTGCAATCAATTGATAATATAATGTAAAAATCACAATCAATCGATAGCTGACTTCTTTTATCACAATTTATTGATAGGACAATTTAGGATATTACTATTAATCAATTGAAAATTTGGAATAATCAAAAACTATCGATACTGCTTGTTCCAACCGATTCCATGCCTTGGCCCTATGCCTACCCTGTGTTCGCCCTACAACATCCCTATGCCGTAACATAGATCATAGATCATGCGTATGCTCACCCTGTGCCCACCCTACGACCACCCTACACCCTCCCTATGATTACGAGTTAAGCTTTCCCACTCTGTGTCCGCCCTATAGCCGCCCTATGTCCACCCTGTGCCCACCCTATGCTCACCCTTTGGAAAGTATGTGTTGCAGGTACGGCGAGCTTCTGAAAATTTATAGCATCCCGGTTGGCAGGAAACAATTGGTTTTCCTCAAAGTAAGATGGTTTCCATTGAAGGCAGCATTTCAAGATACCGTGGCGAACAATATGATGTTGAGGTCGGACTTGCCATGGGACCTTTCCGAGGTTTTCATCCAAGCATTTGAGATTGAGTGCTTGGTGTGCATTGTACCCATTCCATGGAACTTTGACCGGTTCATCACGACCAAGAGAATTCCAGCTGGACGACCCGATGCAAATAGGTTGGTATATTATCTCGGCGAGCACAAACTCGGTTTCAATGATCCACCATGGAGATATGATAAAGACAAGATGATGCTCATACTAGATAGGCATGTAGATTTTGTGGGCGACTTACATGACGAATAACTTGTTCATTTCATAGATGGAATTATTCTGTATATTAATATGTATATATGTAGTAAAAGCCCTATGGAAAGCCTGGATATATCATGAATCATCACCCTATGCTCACCCTATGAAACCTGAATGGTTATACCTATGGAAACCCTTTCACAGGTACGGTATCCCTTGGGAAACATGTTTCCATACGGATGGTATACCTACGGAAGACCTTTCCACTGGGTGGCTCACCCCTGGGAAAGCTCATTCCATAGGCTGGCTATACCTATGGAACTCGGTTCCATACGTACGGTATACGTGTGGAAACGTATTCCATATGGATACTATAGGTATCGACTTTGCCACCTGTATCAGGAGTATACCTACGGCATGCTCACCCTGTGTTATCCCTATAGCTAACCCTATGGAAACCCCTATGGAATTACGTCTTTATTGACCGAGAATACGCAGAATGAATTGTATATTTCCATAGGTATACTATCCCTATGGGGGCCCTATGGAAAGCCCTATGGAATTACGTTGATATTCCCGAGAATACGCAGAGTGAATTATACGTTTCCATAGGCCTACCATACCTATGGCATCCCTATGGAAGGCCCTATGGAATTACGACTTTATTCCCGAGAATACGCAGGGCGAATTGTACATTTCCATTGGTGTACTATCGTAATGCCCGCCCTATGGAAAACCTTGTGGAAAACTCATAGTATACGCTAAGTTTCCATAGGTGCGCTATCCGTACGCCCGCCCTACGCCCGCCCTTGGACATGCCTATGGAAAGCGTATGGGAAAGTTATATTTTCCATAGGGCTTTCCATCGGCCCCCTATGCCTATAGCCGCCCTATGGAAGGGTTTACATTTTCCATAGGGTTTTCCATAGTCCTGGTTATGCCTATAGTCATCCTATGGAAATGTTTACCTTTCCATAGGGTGATTATACGGCCTTCCATGCCTATGGAACGTCCTTTTCCATAGGCATACAGCCCTATAGAAACCCTATGGAAACTCCAAAAGGGGGTATCCCTATGGAAATACCCTATGGAAAACTTTCCAAGCCTTTGGAAAATATTTCCTGATTTTCCCGAGCGTTCCCAAGGGCGGGCATAGGGTGGGCACAGGGATGACATGCCTATGGAAAGCTTTCCCAAGGGTTGCAGATCTGTAGGGCCAGAGCCCGCTGCATTCGTCGCTGATATTGAGATGGCGAGTTCTGCAGTCCTTGTGGCATGACCAACCACTCATATGACCCCATCTGGGTGGTGAAGGCAGTCTTCTCGACATCTCCTGGAGCCATCGGGACCTGCCAGAAGCCATCCACCGCGTCGAATGAGGAGAAGAACTTCGCACCCTGCATCTCGTCGAACATCATCTGGATGTCCGGAAGGGGGTACTTGTCCTTCACTGTCTGGCGATTGAGGAGCCGGTAATCGATCACCAGTCGCAGCTCCTTGGGGTTCCCTGGTTTGGGGACCATCAGGCATGGAGCTGCGGAAGGGCTGGACGAGGGTCGGATGTAGACCTTGGACATCAAGGTCTCGACGCGCTCTCGAAGTTGGCGGAGTTCCTCTGCAGACTTCTTGTAGATGCGCTGGCAGGGTGGCCCCTTCTTGCTCAGTTCAGGGTCCAGGTTAATGTTGGCCTCGTCTTGGGGATCATGCCTGAGACCATCGATGTTCGGCAGGGCAGTCGTCATCTCCTTCTCATACTCCGAACCCCAGAAGTCTTGGAACTTGAGGGTCCACTCGGGGTCCACTTCTGCGTCTTCAGTGTCCGCAGCAGGTTTGGCGTCCTCAGTGTCGACAGCCGTCGCTGCAAAGGCAGAAGTCGTATCACCTTGGGATTTCTCGGCCATCATGAGCCAGGCGGGTTGTATCCCCGGGTCATCGTTGCCACGCATCTTCTGCGTCTCCGCGTACACCAAGTACTTCTTCAACTGAGCGGGAGTCAGGAACACCTCGTCCACCAATCCCGCACAAGCCGTGCCCTTTGGAGACTTATCTCCGGGTGCCTTCCCAGGAGAGCAACCTGTGATGGTGACGCGATCTCCAATCTTGCCACCGCGGGACTTTCTGAGGAAGGACACAGAACCGTTCCCCTCATAGCCCAGAGTTACGGGGGAGTGACTGCGCAGCCACCTTCCGCCGAGGATAACGTCCACTTGTATGCCCAGAGGTAGAATTCGAAGGGCAAGGGCGTTCTCCGTGTAGGTGCCCGTGGTGGTGTGCGTGTTAAACTTGGCGTACGCGGTGGCGCCTGTGATCTTTTTTACAGATCCATCCGCTAAGGTGACTCGCATCTCGGAGCCAGCTCGTGTCGTGAGGCCACATCGTTTAGCACTCTGCTCCGAGATGAAGTTGTCAGAAGCTCCCGAGTCAATCAGCACCTTGACCGTGTGCCCTCTGAGGGTCGCATAGAACACCAGCAGCAGCGGTCCTTCTTCATCATGCGCCGCTGCGAGAGTACCCTCAATGTCGGTCTTCCACTGAACTCCCCCCTCCGTGCGTATGCTTTTTGCCTATTACCCGCAGCTTAAGGTGGCTTAAGCCACCTTAACTTAAAGGGCTCATGGGGGCTTTTTCGGCGGTGCTTTCAAAATTTGGAGACCTATGTCGTCAAGATCTTGAGCTGCTCTTTCTGCAGTGTCTTATCAAAAGTTTGATCTGAGTTCATCTTGACCCTCAAAATCTCGGTTGAAGTAGGGTGGGTATTTCCCAATTTTCCTTAAGATGGCTTAAGCCACCTTAAGCTAATTAGCTCACCGGGGGCTTCCTCGAAAATGCTTTCAAAATTTGGAGACCTATGTTGTCAAGATCTCGAGCTGCTCTTTCTGCAGTGTCTTGCCAAAAGTTTGATCCGAGGTCATCTTGACCCTCAAAATCTCGGTTGAAGTAGCATGGGTATGCAAAAACAAGGGAAAATTGCTCAAATTTTACTAAATGTTGCGCCCTCTTAGATACTTCCCAAAATTGCTCACCGGGAACTTGGGCTCGCCTAAGAGTGCACATAGTGTCTAAAAGAAGACAATGTCGCCGTTATTTTGAGCTAAAAAAATCTAGCTTCCGGTACCGATAGCTCCCATAATAATTGAAAACGTTAAGGTGGCTTAAGCCACCCTAAATCGCTGTTAGGGTGGCTTAAGCCACCCGAAGGGTAATAGCCATTTTGCACTTGAGGTTGGGGAGAAGGTTGTCCGAGGCGTCGCGGCACTCCTTCGACGTTTGCCTACACGCGGCGTAGAACTCCTCATCCAGCAAGTCGATATCTTCAGTCGGATGGCTGACGAGGTTGTCTGCGCTCGCCGTCAGCAGGGCGCCCGTTGAAGTGCATTCGCTCGAGGTGGGGCTGACATGAGTGGTGTCGCTGGTGGTAGGACTCACATGGGTGGTGCCGCTGGTAGTAGGGCTCACATGAGTGGTGCCGCTGGTGGTAGGGTATAGCTGGCATTTTACCGGGTAAAGGATTTTGGGCCTTGGTAATACCAGGTAAAATACCGGTATTACTTTACCCGGTATTACTAGGGTAATACCGGGATGGGAAATTTGGCAATATTCAAGAAAAGCGGCTTTAACGAACCTCTAATGTATTAAAACTGTGTCGAATCAACCACATGTTGCACATTGCAACCTCGCCCATCGTTCCCGAAACTTGCTATTGGCTTTTTTCCACGAATTTCGAAATTTCGAAATTTCCCAAAATTTTTATGTCACAGATTTCGGCCATTTCGGTAAGGTAATCGGGTAATCGGCGCGAAATTTCATGGTAAAATAGGGTAAAATCGATGGTATGGCGGAGGTAATACCCGGTAATACTCGTACCCGGTATTACCAAAGGTATGAAAATTTGGTAAAATGCGGTAATACCACCCTGCACTGGGGTAATGAAATCTGGGGTAAAGTAATACCGGGTAAAATACCGGTATTACTTTTACCAGGTATTACCTTTGGTAAAATTTGTGCCAGCCATATGGTAGGGCTCACATGGGTGGTGCCACTTACTGTGGGGTTCACGTGGGTAGTACCGCTCACTGTGGGGCTCACATGGGTAGTGGCGCTGTTGGTGAGACTGCTGTGGGTGAGGGGGTCCTCGTCATGCTGAGGGCTGCTGGTGGGGAAGTCGTGGGCGAGTTGGTGGGAGCTCCGGTGATCAGTTCTCGCCTCAGGGGTCCCAGCTGCTGCCATCTGCTGGGTGTAGCAGAGCGAATCGACCGAGGACTCCTCTTCCATCACCTCGGGGTCTTCAGCGATGGGGTGGCTGTCCAGACGGGGCGGCGCATCCTCTGCTTCGTGCGTCCTGACGGTGGTCATCTGCTGGGTGAAGCAAAGCGAGCTGGATGTAGAGGTCTCCTCTGCCACTTCAGGCGAAGATCGTGCGCAGTCGGATGGACCTTCAAGGTTTCCTCCCGGGGTAGTCGGCGCGTCATCATGGTGCGAAGATGCCGTCTCTGTCGTGGGCTCGACCAGCGGGGACGACGGAGGGGATACTCCCAAGGGGCTGGGACCCAGCTTCCTCATCTTGTACTGGTGTACCGCGTGTAGACTGCACCAGGCGCCAGGTAGGCCCACGTCTCCCGCTGTCCCGGGTATCGTGCCCACTTCAGTGTCCAGGGTGCAGAGAGATGCCGAAGACCTCGCTGCTGCTCTTCGCACGCCCTCCTTTTCCCACAGTCTGTTGCCAGGGGAAGAGTCCGGACTCGAGGTGGCGATCGCCTCCAGCTGCTCGGCGGGCGACAACTCCCTCCAAGCCGCGTAGAGGTCGGAGGAACTGGCGCTAGGGGGCTCGAGGACTTGTTGGCGGCCGTCGTGCGAGAGGAGGTGCCACAATGCTATGCGCTGATGACCCTCCCTGCGATCTTGAGGTTCGCGGGCAATGCGTACCCTCTCCGCCAGTTGGTTGGCGCGGTTCACGTGCTCCTCTGGCGTTCGGCTCCCAGAGCGTATGCGGCTGCGGGTGCGCTCCCACATCTTGTCCACCAGGGCTTTAGCAGCTTCTGGGGATTTACGCAGAGCTCTGCGAACCCTTTGCATGGCGACCTCGAGAGGGAGGGAGTACAGTTCCCTCTTCCAATGCCACGCAGTTAGCCTCTTCCGCGGGTCCGCGAGATTGGACTGGTAATTGGGTAGTGGTAGAACAGCACGCGGTTGGGGGCGAAGATCACGGGGCCCTCCAAGGTTGCTGCCCATGATGGGGGGCCTGTGTCGGGGGACTCGCCGCCCCCTCCGACCCTCGATTCTTGCCTGTGTGTAAGCAGGGCCGTCATCGAGAGGTAGAGACGGCTCGTCGAAAGGGGCACTTTCTGCAAGGGGGTGACTGGTCAAGTCTTCCCTCGGTAGTGGTGGGGCACCAGCTGAACGGTAAGTGCGTCGCAAGCGGGTTCCAGAGGTGAAGGCCACGCTCTTGGGATGAGGTCGATGGCCCCACGGATCTCTACGTCCTCGTGCGCGTCGGGGTTCCATTGGTTCTGACCGCTTCTCCAGGGCAGAGAGGGTCTGATCACCAGAGTGTGACCTCACTTCCTCGAAGGGCAGGGTCAGTGACTGGGGTACTTCTGGTTCTGACGATCTGACCGCTTCTCCTGTGTGGAGAGGGTCTGATCGCCAGAGCATGGCCTCACTTCCCCGAAGGGCAGGGTCGGGGACTGGTCGCCGGCCAGTCATTCGTCGTCCTCAACCGGGGGGAGGCCGTCGCCCTCCACGAGTTCGATGCCAGCGAGTGCCGCCAGAGTCTGGTAACTCTGCTCGTCCTCACAGCTGGCAAGCGCCAAGACCTCCTCGGAGAACTCCTCTGGAACGCCGTCCACCCGGGAGATGTCCTCCTGCTGTTCGATGGCCCAGACGACGGCGGCCACGAATCCAGGAGAGTTTGCCAGTCGGGCAGGAGCGTTGGCTCTCCACTCCTTGAGCTTGGTCTCATCCGTGCAGTTGCGGACGATATGCTCCGCGGAGCCGCAGGCGAAACACCGGCGAACCTTCGGTGCATCAGGGCGGGAGAGACCAGGTGGTGGTGGTAATGGGGTAACTGCCGCGGCAGCGGCAGTGGTGGGCCCATTCTCCAACATGGCGAGTGATGGGCGGTTCGAGGAGGGGGTGCGTCTGAAGAAGGGGGTACGAGGAGGTGGGTTTGCGAAAGAGACAGTTCGAGGAGGACGGTCTTGAGTGCGCCTCTGAGCTGCCTCCGTGTCGATGTCATTCTCCACCTCCTCAGCGACCTCCCGTATCTTCAACAGGGCGTTGTGGGTGCCCGGGATATCGTCAGTAGCAGCCTTCCTTTCCCACTCCTCTGGCTTGGAGATGTCCAGGTGGATGGCTCTCAGGCGTCGCATCACCTTGGGCGCGTACTTCAGCCCTCGGCGGTACGTGGAGAGCATGGACAGGTTGTACATCTCCACGCAGTTGGGGACCCTGCCAGCCAGAAAGTTGGCCGAGGCCATGCGGGTCTCCAACCGCGAAAAGTACTCCGCCGCGGTCTCATTCGACGCCTGCTTCAGTGCAATAGCCTCGCCGTGCGCGTTCTCCAGGTAGCCCTGTGTCAGGGAGCACACCGCCAGGTCGCTGAAGAACACGTCCAACTCCCCGTAGCGCCGGTGCCAGGCCTGGTCAGACCCGAAGGTCCCCGCCACACGCTCTAAGAACCTCTTCTGCTGGTCTTGTAGGGTGTGCTCCTTGAAGCTCCAGAGGAGGCTCGACACGCTCGCCTGGTACTCCGATACAGACGGCGTACAGCTGGGAGTGGTCAGCGCCTCGATCACGATGGCCTCCTGGAAGATCTTCCGCACCAGGTTGGAGTAGTGCTCCAATTGCGCCAGTAGGCCATCCTTGTCGGCCGATTTGGTGTCGGCCGCGGAGCGGGGAAATCTGGTCACACCCCTGATCAGCTTCGGCACCATCTCCTTGGTCTTGTGCTCCAGGCGGACCTCGTCCGAAGATGCTCGCAGATTAGTGCCCTGCGGCAGTCGGATGATGCCTGGTACAAAGGGGGCGGCGCTGGGAGAAAGGACGGGGTTCGCGGTGGCGGAGTGGGGGAAGCGGGCTGAAGGTGGTGGTCCTGGAGCATGCGCGGGTGGGAGCGCAGGCGCGGGATTTGTGGGGACTGCGGTTGAGGTAGGCGGTAATGCGGAGGTTGGCGGCCCAGGAATAGGCGGTGGTGCGGGTGTTGATGATGGAGCGGGGAGCGGGAGAGGCGTGTGGAAGGGCATGGGGGTGGGTGGTTGCGCGGCCACCACGCTCATGTTTCGGTACCAGTCGGAGTTGCTGACTTCGGACCACGCGGCGAGCCCGTCCTGGTCGAAGTGCAGCATCTCGGACTCCCGCGCAGTGGCAGGTATCCACTCCCACACCGGCTGTCCCATACTCGTAGATCGCACATTAGCTGCGGCTGGGTCCCCCATGGCCATGTCCATGATCTCGCGGTCGACCATGAGTACCCAGGTCTCCACGCGAGGGTTGGTAAGGAGCAGCGGTGTGTGATGAAGACGACCTCCCATGCGTGCATAAGCTGTCAGCGGAGCTCCCAGCAGATGCATGATTGTGAAGAGGATGGTGTCGCCCTGTACTCCAGCCCTGCGGCGTTCGTCTCGTGGTAAAGAGACAGTCGCCGCGCCTCGCACCCCCGCTGACTGATGTACCCACAGTGACCCACCGTCGTGGGTGATGAAGAGGGCCCGGACCTCTGGATACTGAGGGTAAGAGGGACCGGGTCCTCGGTCGGGATCACCAGAAGGGTCTGGGGGTGGATCATCAGGGGGACCTGGGGGCGAGTTCCTGGGGCTGGGGACTCTGCGCTCTGAATCAGGGTCACCACCGCCATGCACCACTGACTCCATCGATTGTCGTCGGCGAGCCACCATCATGTTAAGGGGGGCCTGAGTGGGAGGCTCAACAGGGACCGCTCCAGTGACAGTCAGAGACTCTGGAGGGGTCTCGCTGTCTGCAGCGTCCGCCTCGAGGGGCTGATCCGCCGCCAGGGCTCCCTGTGCACTGCTCTGAGGGTCGCCTGATGGGGGGGTTTCTGCAGATACCGCTGCGCCTGGCGGGGCGAGCCCTCTTGAGAGCACCGCGGAGAGGTCCAGGGCTTGCACTGCCGCAAGGACCTCTCTGCGGATATGCTCACTTCGGCTGCTTGCGTCCGAATCAGACCCGGACCTGCGAGCAGCTCTCCGCCTGCGCTCTGCCCGCGCAAGTGTGCCCCGGCTCCCCCTGGACCCCGTACTGGTGCGGCTGACGTCCGTACCGGACTCGGGGTCGGAGTGCTCTGGTGAGCGGCTCAGGCTCGGGATGTGCCTGCCGTGCGTTGCAGGGACCGAGGACTCCCTTCGGGAGCGTCGACGCCTGCGGGCCTCTGGGTCAGCTGTCACCGCTGGGAGGTGGCGCACCAAGAGTGAGGCCCCGCTCGGAGCGCCCTGTCGGAATCCGCCATCAGGAGGTGCCTGCAGAGGGTCTGGAAGAATCGCGGCACCAATGCTGATGAAGGGCGGCTGCAGTGCGGGGTCCGCCGTAGGGTCGTACAGCATTGAGGTGGCCGGCACCAGCTGTTGCGGCCGTGGTTGCTGCTGCTGCTGCTGTTGCTGCTGTTGCTGCTGCTGCTGCTGCTGTTGCTGCTGCTGTAACTGCTGCTGCTGGAACTGCTGCTGCTGTATAGAACGCTATCAAACCTTCGCCGGTAGCATCCAGGCAGATCCCAGGCAAGCTCCAGTTAGTTTTTCACTCCTTCATGATTTCATTTTCTAACTCGGCACGGACTTCAATAGGAAGAAGAAGAATGTCGGCACAATTATCGAGTTCCTCAATCTGCCTGAGGACTTCGATCCCAAGGTATTCCTGACCGAGGCGAAAATGGGCGAAAAGGAGCTGAAGAAGAAGGGGGTAAGCAAAGTGCTAAGCATTTTGGCTTGGCTCGAAACCCTCACGTCCCAGCTCACGGGACCGGTCAAGGACAACATGCTGTCCGAGCCGATAGCGGCAGCTCGGGAAAAGCACACCGCCCTCACCGATGCCGTTAAAGAGGCTTTGCATGATCTAGGGCTTGAAGAGTATAGCTGGCCTGTGGTAGAATTGTAGATGTAGCAATAGTACATATGAGTAGCAATAGTACATATGACCACTTCCGCGACTCAGATGGGATGGATTGACTGTTTTTTGTACTCACCCATATGGTGCGCGATTCCTATAGTTTAGCATTTTTGAGAACCAATTTTCATGTTGAGAATCCGATATTTGATGTCCACATATGTCAGTTGCATGTTACCACAACCCTAATTTGGGTTTAAAGGTCCCAAAATGGACTCAAATTGCAGTTTTAGCCACATTTTAGCAACTTTCACCTTGATTGCGCCCATATGGGGCGCGATTCCTACGGTCTAGCATTTTTGAGAACCAATTTTGATGTTAAGAATCCGATATTTGATGTCCACATATGTCAGTTGCATGTTACCACAGCCCTAATTTGGGGTTTAAGGTCCCAAAATGGACTCAAATTGCAGTTTTAGCCACATTTTAGCAACTTTCACCTTGATTGCGCCCATATGGGGCGCGATTCCTACGGTCTAGCATTTTTGAGAACCTATCTTGATGTTGAGAATCCGATATTTGATGTCCACATATGTCAGTTGCATGTTACCACAACCCTAATTTGGGTTTAAGGTCCCAAAATGGACTCAAATTGCAGTTTTAGCCACATTTTAGCAACTTTCACCTTGATTGCGCCCATATGGGGCGCGATTCCTACGGTCTAACATTTTTGAGAACCAAATTTTCATGTTGAGAATTCGATATTTGATGTCCGCACATGTCAGTTGCATGGTACAATAACCCGAATTTGGGGTTTAAGGTCCCAAAATGGACTCAAATTGCAGTTTTAGCCACATTTTAACAACTTTCACCTTGATAGCGCTCATATGGGGCGCGATTCCTACGGTCTAGCATTTTGAATAACCAATTTATATGTTGAGAATCCGATATTCGATGTCCGCATATGTCAGTTGCATGGTACAATAACCCGAATTTGGGGTTTAAGGTCCCAAAATGGACTCAAATTGCAGTTTTAGCCACATTTTAGCAACTTTCACCTTGATAACGCTCATATGGGGCGCGATTCCTACGGTCTAGCATTTTTGAGAACTAACTTTCATGTTGGTTGTGACAACTCCGAGATGGAGGATGGTGGAGATGAGACGACATGGGTTGTGTATGCTCTATACGCATGTCGCCCTCGCGGCGGCCTCGTGTTGGCATCGGATGCGGATCGGTGTCATTCCACCGGAAATTTTGTTCACTGCATGCATTGCCTGTTAATTTTGCATCGGCTGCGTCGACATGAGCATAACCGCGTTGCTCTCCCCGCAGCGGAGGTCCGAGGTGCTACAAGCGGGCATCACGCAGCTTTCGCCGTTGCAATAAGTGAACGTGCAATGGGCCCTTTATTATGAGTGTGATAAACACCTCAGAGGATAGGGAATTGATGTTATTTGTGGTTATGATTCATGCATGTTAAAATCTTCCCATATTCACACGATCGCGTAGACGCGTACGTAATCGGATCAGACAGGATGAAGCGGATGGCCACTCGTTTATTATTTGTGCAGCGGTGATTATAAAAATATTCATCTCATCAAGCGATCAGAGGAATTCGTCACAATCTATCCATCAATGAAGATATCAAACTATGTTGAAATGCTTACTACTCATCATAGCATTATGTATGGCAGGATGCCATGACGTGAGTTATTGGATCGCCCATCTCACATCCATGGGTTTATAACATAAAACACATTTTATGTTCTCGCTCCTCGCCAGCATAACAACATACTCGACCTCTGTGTGTTCACATTGAGTGTGTCTATGTCAATGTTACTTGTTGCCACTTTTGCTCTACTCTCGATGACATGGTCTACAAGTGCATAATATATACTCGTGCCGCGGATCAAACTTTCCTCTTGTTGCCTCGGCCACGAGCAACAACTTGCGGTGTGGCCGCAGATGATGTAGTTTCTCCTGGCCCTTTGCCTCGCCCACGAGCAACAGGTGGCTGTGCAGCCGCAGATGATGCAACTCTCCCTCGCCCCTTGCCTCGGCCACGAGCAGCAACTTGCGGCACCGCCGTTGATGACGATGCAGCTTCGCCTCGGCCCTTGCCTCGTCCACGAGCTACAAGTGGTTGTGCAGCCGCAGATGATGCAACTCCCCCTCGCCCCTTGCCTCGGCCACGAGCAGCAACTTGCGGCACCGCCGTTGATGACGATGCAGCTTCGAAAAATATACGAAAAATATGAATGAGCAAAATAATCTTGATTATTATTGTTGTGAACATAACTTCATCATTATTATGCAACTTTCCCCCGGATCATTTCATACACACACACACACACACATATATGTATATACATATATATACATATTATATCACTCTAAAAACACCATATATATATATATATATATGGCCCTGGAAGACTAATGAAACTCCATAATGAAAATTATTTTTTCCAAAAGTGTGCCGTGTGCGTGTGTGTGTGTGTGTGACCTTGCTCATGCATTTGTATCGTGGATGGATACATATTGTTATATATGTGTGTATGTGTGGTGCGGCCTGTGTGGTTTTAGCATGTTTCATATATTACGCATGCTCGGATTTGCTATGCGTGCATGTATAGGCTGTGGCATAATTGTCATTGTGAACATCACTGCATCATTATTAGGCAACTTGCCCCCGGAGAATTTTCCATCCATATTTGTTGGCAATGTGATTCTAGACTTCATCAAAACCCAGCAAAATAATTAAGTAATCAACCTTGTTTTGTTTTTGTGCATTGTTGTGTGTGTGTGTGTGCGCGCGCGTGCGCACGCGCGTGTGAACATGCTTGTGCGGCATGTGTATGAATGGATGCATATTACTGTGTGGGGGGGTGTGGCTTTGTGTGCAGGCTGTGTGGCTTTAGCAACTTGTCTAAATTAGGCATGCTCGGATTTGCTATGTACATTTGTATAGTAGTAGGTTGCATAAACTAAATTGTGTATGCTTGGATTTGCTATGTATACTATCTTGTATATAAGCTGTATATACAAGTAGTATACATAGCAAATCCAACCACACTTCTATTTTAGAAAAGTTGCTAAAGCCACACAACATAATACAGCCTATACAAGATAGTATACAGAGAAAATCCAAGCATGCTTAATTTAGAAAAAAATGCTATATCACCCATGCAGCCTATACAAGTATACATAGTAAATCCAGGCCTACATAATTTAGAAAATTTGCTACTAAAGACACAACATATTACAGTATATGCAAGATAGTATACCTAGTAAATCCAAGTATAAGTATACACATTGTGATATATCACAGCCTATACAAGTATACATACTCAATCCAAGCATACATAATTTAGAAAAGTTGCTACATCGCAGTCTACACAAGTATACAACATAGCAAGTACACGCATACTTAATTTAGAAATTATGCTAAAGCCACACAGCCCGCAACACATAACAATATTCATTCATCCATACACACACACACACACACGCGCGCGCACACACACGCACACACACATATTTAAGTATTTTGCAATCTGCAACTACACGCATACACTTACACACAATGCGTGGTGGTAAGCCAGAGTGAATACTAATGTGTACACTTACACACATGAGCACACATGAGCACACACATTATCACGAGCTTACCTTGAGGTTTGCTTCCGCTGAAATCTCCACCTTGACGATAGTACCAAGTCCGATGCCCCCAAACATCCAGCATCGGAGCATATTTGATTCTGGCCCACCCTCTCGCTGCTTGACATTGTATTTCGATTGAAGATGAATGCTATCAAGCTGTGTATTTTCGGGCAATTTGTGTATGTGGAATCCGCTGAATGTCGTCGATCTCAGCAGGCGTTAACAACTGCTTGCATAATGCATCGATGTCTATCTTCGTGGTGCCATCCATTATGTCAGCTACCATTTGCAGTCCTGCCATCTGCACTGCATGCTTCTCTTCTAGCAGCACGGTGCATGCAGCATCAAGTTCTGTTCAAAAAGAAACCACGGAATATATCATCTTATTAGCACGTATAACCATCGATGCATGGTGGTAAGTCAGCATCAAAGTTAATAACACATATGTGTGCGTGCATGTAATGAGCGTGGACCTACCTCGGATACGATGTTTGTCAGCGTGCGACACGGAGTGCATTGCGTTGATCGCCTCACATTGTTTATGAGATATATACTCCCCAACTTCTTTGTAACTAGATAATGGTGTCGCAGTGTCATGTGGAGATGTCACCTCCACATTTACATCTGATGCAACTACCTTCAGCAGTGGTCGCTTGCGCGGTGTGGTAGTCGTCACTTCGAAAGTAGCACGAGCTGAACTTCGAAGCTCCCTTTCATGCAACACCTCTGCAGCCGTGTCGATGGCAGTCGTGGCAATGTTATTGGCGGTATGCTCTTGGGCTGCAACATATCCGATCACCGGCACCGCGTCATGTCGCCGCATACAACTGACACAATGCGCAATCTCTGCATGGTGCGCATATGATTGTGCATAGGTACACGGACGACGCGCGTATTATTACCATTATTATAGAGCGCATACGTTGCCATTATGTCCACAATTAACATCTGCCGTACTAATATGATAATTCACAATAAGCGTGTGCATGCGTACCATCATCGGCTGTGCAACTTTCCGATCTTGAACGGCCTCTCCTTGTTAACCACTTCGCGGGGAGTTGATTAGTTGCAGCGTCATCGCCGTCTGTCTCAACTATCAATTGTCGCTCTACATTGATGATAAAATTACTGTCCGAAGCCGAGCAAGCAGATACGCCATTCTTTCTACGATCCCGCAACGTCGGCGCATCAGTTTGTATTATTGAAGTCGGAGCTCCGCGTGGATGTCGCCAGTCGTGATCAAAAGGAGGTTGCTGGGGCAACAAGTGCGCGTTGCTGCAACCTGCCTGCTTAGAGACACAGCGAACACTTATCGTTGGCCGCAAAGTTTAGGATAGAACACGCCTTTCTATTGCTCGCCATATCAGTTGCGAATAGGTTCGGCTACACGACAACAACTATGCGGCAAAATCGCGCATACCGCCATTTGCGTATTCGCCATTGACGCTCGGCTTTGACACGCTCATGCGCGAAAATTCTCGAGAGACTGCCTCTAAAAAGATTGCAGAAGCTTACGAAGTAATGCCGTGCATGGCGCTCGCGAATTCAAGCAACCGGCTTAACAGTGGCTTCACAGTGGCTATCGGATTCAACGTAAGCTTCTGTAAGCCAAGCACTCAGGAATTTATAAATTCGCGCCAATTCGGCGTTTCAGGCACCGTGTAATTATTGGTTCGAACATACCCCCCCCTTCGCACCCGACCATCGTCCCAATTCGGCGTGTGGGGACCAGTACAACATCCATCCCATCTGAGTCGCGGAAGTGGTCATATGTGAATAATGTATAAATGTATACAACGTTGTATATATGCATAAATACTGAATTTAAAAAAAACGTGTGTATTTTCAGGCGCAATATCCGGAGTCTAACTCCGTCCTCTATCTCCATGGACATGTATGTCAAGGTAGCGTTTTGTCTATTGGGCTCAAGGTGGGGTAACCCACCGTAAGAACGCCTTACGGTGGGTTAACCATAGCGTAGTTTGTTAACACCATAATGCACATCGAATGGTCTCAAATATGGTCGATCATATGCGATTTCACAACTAGACATTCATGTTTAGCTGGACAAAGCCGAATGACATGTACTTGTGATCGGATATATCCGCGGTATCCATCCCAATATACCTCCGATGGCACGTTCGGTGCCGTGATCCCAAATGCACACAAACGTGGCCCGATTTCTACGTTTCATCCACGATGCCAATGTGCGCATGGGTGTATTTCGTGAAGTTTGATATATTTTTACCACCTTGAGCCAATACTTCGCGAGAAACATGCATATGTATCCCCGTATAGACAAAATATCGTCATTTTTGCCCTCAAGTATGCAAACACATTGAAATTGCAAATGTTTTTTTTTTGTTGGTTTTTTTTTCTTCTTAAGTTACTTGTGTAGAGTGATATATTCGATATATCGAATGGCGCCAAGTATAAGAAACATTTATTATGGGCCATAGTTCATGAAAATATTGTGATAGGTACATTCCGAATGATGTGATGGGCATGTTCAAAATCTACCCAAAGATGCAATAATTGGGTAACCCACCGTAAGGATTTGAGGTGTTTTTTCGCTTGACCCCTTGGTATTAGCACGCATATTAGACGCATCTATACAGTATGTAAAGTACTTTTTTCAAGTCCACGCACTAATATAATCCCCAAGGTGTGTCAAAAAGCATGGGTTTGCCCAAGTTGGCACAATATGCTAGCTCTAACATGCGGTTTTCGAATGTCTCTTACGGTGGGTAAACCCACCGTAAGGTGCGCCCAATAGACAGTTTGCCCGAAGGCCATTTTTGCAAAAACTTTTCAAAAATATTTTATTTGATGAATAGGTCGCCCTGACCACTTTAAACATATTGGGCACTTCAAAATTTAAATTGGCCATGTGATGGAAAAGTTAAATATGGTCGCTAACGCAAGATCTTCTCCCATGCTTAACCATACTTAAGCACATACTTAAATCGCCCATATCTCACGATCTACTAGAATCTGAAAAGTTTTTGCAGAAATGGCCTTCGCGCAAACGCTACCTTGATGTAATGTCCCTGTGCATGCTTCAAAGTCATCTCTAGCATGCAACCTGCCTTCCCCAGCATGCAACCTGGCCTGCCCAGCATGCAACCCGGCCAGGGCTCTTCATGAATACTTTGATTAGATTTGATTAGTTTTAAAATGCTTAAATCATAATTTGATTAGTACGGCGAAGGTCCGAATCATGACTTGACTAGTACCGCGATCGTCCAACTCATGACTTGATTAGTACGGAGTTGGTCCAAATCATGACTTGATTTTTAGGAAATAAGGCGTAGTCAAATCAAAAATCATGATTACTAGTGTGATTAGTACCCATATTGGTGAACGTTTTAAGTTCAATTCACATTGCATTCATTTCCCGCGATAGGCCGCGCGCAAGCACGTGGGAGGCTTCTCATCTCCGGAATAAATTGTGGGCTGTCGAACAGACCTGACGCAACGAATAGATGGCTAGAACTGGAACCACGTCAGTCCGTCGGGCGAGATCGGTCGGGTGGCGCGGGAAAATCGTGCATAGTAATCACGTTTCGAATCAAGTCATGATTTATAGGCTCGCGACGAAATCATGACTTGATTTATAGGAAAGGGCCCAAATCATGACTTGATTAGTACGGTAGGGGTCCAAATCGTGACTTGATTAATAGGAAATAAGGCCTAATCAAATCAAAAATCATGATTACTAATCCTATTCATGAAGAGCCCTGAACCCGGCACCCCCAGCATGCAACCTGGCCTCTCCAGCATGCAACCTGGCCTCCCCAGCATGCAACCTGCCTTCCCCAGCATGCAACCTGGCCTGCCCAGCATGCAACCTGGCCTGCCCAGCATGCAACCTGGCCTGCCCAGCATGCAACCTGTTCTTGGGGATTGCGTGATTGGGGACGAGTGCTTGCATGCCTTTTTCATAGTAACTTGCACTCCGTCGTAATGATGTAATGCCAGGTGTCCTTCCTGTCCGACCTCAAGATCTTTCCACTGGAGTTCCGCACCTTATATATGGAGAGAAGGTGCCATCGTTCCAGCAGGTTGTTTGTGTATTGATCGGCCAGTGCAAAATCCATGCACCCGTGAGCCCAACGGTGAATTGTGTGCCGGTATGTACTGTCTACATACTGGACGAATTCCTCAAACTTGGCTTCCCACTTAAGCACTCATGTTGAGAATAGTGACGGTGGATCCACCGGTGCCTCCCCTGTTCTGGTAACGGCATACAGCACGTCGATGAGTTCCTTTAGGCATGTAGAACGGTCGAAGCGACCTGACGAATTGGGCATTCTCTCCCAGGCTCCTTTCACCCAAGCGCGGGTGACGTGCCAGGTGCAGTAAATTGGCTACTGCCCGAAGGTCCGGTCCTCCCACAAGGACCGAAGTGAATTTGGGCCATAGGCCGCGTTTTTTCGATATAGTCGGTAAATGAGTGCTTTGGGGTCATATTTAGGTGTCCGATAATTATCTAAAAACTTATGTTGGGTGGTATACTCGGTGTAGCTATGTGATTTACGTCATTGAAAAGTGGGGGTGAGACCGCTCGAAATTAAATGAAAAGGCCGGTCCTCCCACAAGGACCGGATTATTCCAAGCTACCTACGCTCACTAAGTGGCCTTCCTGGCGCCCACTGCACATGAAATATACTGTAACATGACCTATTCGTGCCCTCTACGGTGTACAACATCTTCGGAATCCATAATACTGCGGGATATATCCCTCGCAATGTCATGCACCCACAAAAAAAACTGACTTGGGTGAAATTTGCCATCAAGATTTTGTATATAGATGGAACCTCATTATTGCCGCGCACAAGGCAGACATTAATATGTATCGATGATGTTAAGCATTCTAAAAATCATTTGATAGGTATATATGATGACGGAAGCGTGACAGGGCGTAAAACGGTTAAATGCATATGTTGTCAGGCATCTAGAACTTTACACTTGGCTAGAAATACAATGATAAAATCGACCTTATAATCAGGGTTTCGGACCCAAAACCCAAAAGTTAAAATATCTGCCAGTGTAATATGAAGTTGCCAACATGCAAAATGTGGTAAGCATGATTGGGTATAGTGTTAGGATAACATTTTACTGCCTGACGGGATGATTCAGCTCGAAATTCAATTGGATAAAAATATTTGAGTGACATGCCATGTTTTTGAATGCCCTCCAAAGGTTGAAACTCAAAAAAATGATAGGGTGCATGCTACAAATGCATTGGATATCGTGAGTATATGAACATATACTGTATATGGCATATGTTCCCACTTAGTTTAGGTCCTATAGATGCTAAAACTCGGAGGATAGTCAATAGGTACCACAAAAAGATGGTTAAAAAAAATCCCCGCAAAGCCGGTCCTTGTGGGAGGACCGAACGCGATTTGGGTCCTCCCACAAGGACCGCCGGGCAGTAGCCAAAATGATCCGCCGCGAAGCATATTCACAGCCAAACACGGCTTTAGTGGCGTGGACCTCCGCGAGTGACATGTCAATGATGAATGTCGGCTGCCAGGGCGTTGGCAGTCGAGGTGCCAGTTTGACTTTCACAGATCTTAAGAACTTAACAAGCTCGTCGGCGGTAGTAGTTTGCAAAATTGCATGGACAAAAGGAAACCCATTAAAAAATCGTTAATCAAGCTTAGAGTACCAAGCTCAAAACCATACCGATTGACTCCGAAGGTGGTGTCCATCAGGACAGTCCCGGGATGTTTTACCAGTTCGCTGAATTGTGCCGCTGTCATTATACCCATGGCAAAGGGGACACGGACAACCGACTCCGTGGCTAGGCGAACAAACTGTGGTGGAGAGTGATCAGCACAGAAAGATACTGCGATTGGTTCTCCTGCACGAAAAAATACGACGTTGTGAGAATATGCAATCACAAAATCCGAACATACTAGAACAGGAGGTGGATTACATGCGTACCTCCTACGGGGCCTTGTGACGCGGGGCGCTCACAGCCGGGAAACTGGCATTCATACAGTTCCTGCGGCTGGTAATACAGTGCGCAATCGAGGTGTAATTCCACCCACATCTCGATAGAAAGCAACGGGTCTTCATCGTACATCCACGTCTCCTTGGCCACAACCGTACGGGCATTCCGCATATCATGAGCACGAAGGTTATCATCACGCCTGTAGGTGCCGAAGCAATCGTGAGTGAGGGAGGAGGGCAAGTTGTATGCTGGGGGTGCCGAGTTGCATGCTGGCGATGGAAGGTTGGATGCTGGGGAGGGGAGGGGGCCAGGTTGCATGCTGGGGAGGGCAGGTTGCATGATGGGGAGGGCTGGTTGCATGTCGGAGTGCCGAGTTGCATGCTGGGGAGGGGGCCATGTTGCATGCGGGGAGGGGCCCAGGTTGCATGGTGGGGTGCCGGGTTACATGTTGGGGGAGGGCAGGTTGCATGCTGGCGATGGAGGTTGCATGCTGGGGAGGGGGGCAGGTTGCATGGTGGGGGCGCCGGTTGCATGTTGGTGAGGGCAGGTTGCATGGGGAAGGCAGGTTGCATACTGTTGAGGAGTGGGAGGTATGCGATGATATCTGGTAGCTAGACGTGCCTCTTTGGAGACTTCTCCAGTAGTTGGATCCAAGACCATGGCACCTTCTGCAATCCGCCTTTCACGCCACGCCCGCTTGATATCTTTGGGTTTGACATTGGAGTTATTCCGACGTACTGAAAGCGCAAGAACTCTCGTAAGACGACACTGATCTCCTGACGGTGGAATCCCAGACGATGACCATTCTTTGATGGAATTCGTGTAGTGCCCAGGGATCTCGCAGTAAGGAAGACATGAGGCTACGCAGTGGTTCTGATGTCTATTCTGCGAAAGGCGGGTTAACCCGCCGTAACACGTTGTTACGGCGGGTTACCAATACCTAGAGATAGGCATTTCTACGATATCGCGCGCGTAATCGATTTCGGGCAAAAAGTACGAACAACAGGCGTTTATCAACCCTCAAAATTACCCAAAAAACGTTGCGAGAACTCTTGACACTTTGGTCTGAGGATTGGTAATCGAGTTCGGGCAAAAAGTAGGAACAACAGGCGTTTATCAACCCTCAAATTTACCCAAAAAGAATTTGGCAGAGCTCCAGACATTTTGGGCTGAGGATTGGTCTATACCGATAGGGAAGTGCTCTAGATCGAAACTTAAGGTCACAGCACATAAAACTTCCTTGAAATATTGTCATTTAGTGCCTTGGGACCACCACGTAGCCTACGCGGAGCAATAATAAACGAAGTTAGGGGTTAACCCGCCGTAATTTTGGGGCCAAACCGCCCTAACTTTGAACGCCATTTCAGCCCGGTGCACCCTACAGATCTGCAACCCTTGGGAAAGCTTTCCATAGGCATGTCATCCCTATACCCACCCTATGCCCACCCTTGGGAACGCTCGGGAGAATCCGGAAATATTTTCCAAAGGCTTGGAAAGTTTTCCATAGGGTATTTCCATAGGGATACCCCCTTTTGGAGTTTCCATAGGGTTTCTATAGGGCTGTATGCCTATGGAAAAGGACGTTCCATAGGCATGGAAGGCCGTATAATCACCCTATGGAAACGTAAAACATTTCCATAGGACGACTATAGGCATAACCAGGACTATGGAAAACCCTATGGAAAATGTAAACCCTTCCATAGGGCGGCTATAGGCATAGGGGGCCGATGGAAAGCCCTATGGAAAATATAACTTTCCCATACGCTTTCCATAGGCATGTCCAAGGGCGGGCGTAGGGCGGGCATACGGATAGTGCACCTATGGAAAATTAGCGTATACTATGAGTTTTCCACAAGACTTTCCATAGGGCGGGAATTGGGCGGGCATAGGGATAGTACACCTATGGAAATGTACAATTCGCCCTGCGTATTCTCGGGAATAAAGTCGCAATTCCATAGGGCTTTCCATAATAGGGATGCCATAGGTATGGTAGGCCTATGGAAACGTATAATTCACTCTGCGTATTCTCGGGAATATCAACGTAATTCCATAGGGCTTTCCATAGAGCACCCATAGGGATAGTATACCTATGGAAATATACAATTCATTCTGCGTATTCTCGGTCAATAAAGACGTAATTCCATAGGGGTTTCCATAGGGTTAGCTATAGGGATAACACAGGGTGAGCATGCCGTAGGTATACTCCTGATACCGGTGGCAAAATCTATACATATAGTATCCATATGGAATACGTTTCCACACGTATACCGTACGTATGGAATTGACGTTCCATAGGTATAGCCAGCCTATGGAATGAGCTTTCCCAGGGGTGAGCCACCCAGTGGAAAGGTCTTCCGTAGGTATATCATCCGTATGGAAACATGTTTCCCAAGGGATACCATACCTGTGAAAGGGTTTCCATAGGTATAACCATTCAGGTTTCATAGGGTGAGCATAGGGTGATGATTCATGATATATCCAGGCTTTCCATAGGGCTTTTACTACATATATACATATTAATATACAGAATAATTCCATCTATGAAATGAACAAGTTATTCGTCATGTAAGTCGCCCACAAAATCTACATGCCTATCTAGTATGAGCATCATCTTGTCTTTTATCATATCTCCATGGTGGATCATTGAAACCGAGTTTGTGCTCGCCGAGATAATATACCAACCTATTTGCATCGGGTCGTCCAGCTGGAATTCTCTTGGTCGTGATGAACCGGTCAAAGTTCCATGGAATGGGTACAATGCACACCAAGCACTCAATCTCAAATGCTTGGATGAAAACCTCGGAAAGGTCCCATGGCAAGTCCGACCTCAACATCATATTGTTCGCCACGGTATCTTGAAATGCTGCCTTCAATGGAAACCATCTTACTTTGAGGAAAACCAATTGTTTCCTGCCAACCGGGATGCTATAAATTTTCAGAAGCTCGCCGTACCTGCAACACATACTTTCCAAAGGGTGAGCATAGGGTGGGCACAGGGTGGACATAGGGCGGCTATAGGGCGGACACAGAGTGGGAAAGCTTAACTCGTAATCATAGGGAGGGTGTAGGGTGGTCGTAGGGTGGGCACAGGGTGAGCATACGCATGATCTATGATATATGTTACGGTATAGGGATGTTGTAGGGCGAACACAGGGTAGGCATAGGGCCAATATAGGGCGAACATAGGGTGGGCATCGGATGAACGACCTGTCTTCATGGGCATTCAATCCATTTACTGGGGTATCAAAGATTGCCTTTATGTATCGTTGACAGGTGGTGAGGTGGCGGTCGGCGGATCGCGTACGAAAAGTGTCTCGTCCGACTTTCACGTGCTGACTCTTCATCACACCGTCCATGTAGACATAACAACGCTCCTTGGTACTCAAAGGACGACATTCCCTCGTCAACCGGTTCAACCGCCATGTCTCCAGATCTTGGATGACGAGTCGTGGCATGATCCGCCGTTCTCTCAAACTCAATCGCTTCCATTCAGCGAGTTTGGTGTCAAAGTCGTTTTGCAGGAGCTGGGCCCATGGGAAATTCGTGCGTATATACTTCCGTATACCTTTTATGTCACCTGTGGGTGATCAATGGGTGGACATAAGATGGTTACGAATTTCAAAGGGTGGGCATAGGGTAGGCATAGGGTGAGCACAGGGATGGAATATTTCTTTTCAGCTCCAAGGGTGGGCATAGGGCGGGCATATGGCGGGAAAGATTTCCATTGGGTGGGCACAGGGCGGACATCTACTGCAAAGGCATCTAAGGCACTGCGTACCTTCATCCAAGGTTATCGGTGTTTGCTTGCCAATCACCTCCACTCGTCGCTTTTGTGGCCCAGTGTATGGTGCAACCTTCTCATTAGATATTGAAGCATATATGCCACGGACTAGCATCAGCTGTTTTTCTAGCATCTGACCTGCGACATACATAACACATAAACAAACGTACAGTGCAGCCAGACGTTTCCATACCTATGTTCTGCCTATGGAAGAAGCTTTCCATAGGCACGGTATACGTACGGAACCGATACATAGTAAAGGCATAGGGTAAACATAGGGCGGGCATAAGGTGGGCATAGGGCGGGAAACTTTGAGATTCCCATTCCCTATGGTGATCACAGGGATAGCATAGGGCGGACGTAGGGCGAACATAGGGTGAGCCTAGGTATACATACCGTTCATGATGCTGGCTACTGGCTGCGATCGAGTTTTGACTGACTCCTTGCATTTCCCATAGAATGACTCCCACGGAAATAACCATGTTCCATGCGCAGGTCCTGTCACCCATCCAAGTAGCAGAAATTACAGTTTCCACATACAAAAATAACTACAATAAACATTGCCAAGCATGGGTTGTATGCGATATCTCGAATTATTAAGGATATTAGGGTGCTCGAATATCGCTCGTAGTTATTGTTAACCCGCCCTAAAATTAGTAGAATAGACACTGATGCTCCATCTGGAGGTAAGTGATTGGAATACCTGGATCAGCGTCGTCACGAGTGGTTGAAACTGGAACGCCAACTTTGAAGGATGCCTTGCAACCGCAGAATGCGGCACTTTGATTGTTCTTGCGCTTGGTATTCTTACGTCGAATGACACCTTGAGGGGGGCCAAGTAGGAGCTGAGGTGTAGGAACGCTGCCGATGCGTAGTTCGGAAGCCACAACGACAATGGAACGTGCGTTTGTAAGGGAACTTGTCATGCGTAGGACGCGGTTTTTGGACCCGGGTGGTTTTCTTTTTTTTCGCCTCGCGTTCTTGTTTCGCAGTTGTCTGGACGTGTACGCGGCTGCAGGCAAATTGTTTTGGGTTAGGATCCGCCCGCGGAGATGCAAAGATACCTTCAGCTTGCAAGAAGTCTTGGAAACGGGATAGTGGGAGGTATGCTGTAGGAAGCAACTTGGGATAGCGCGACCTCGCGGTTTTTTGCCAAGACCATGTAAGCTCGAAACGCGAGATCGGTCCCAGAGGAATGCGATAGTCTTGTGCGCCAACACAAATGGTTTTTTCGGTGAGGACGGACCGCTGGCGGTAATGTCGAAGGAACAACAGACGAGGACACATCATCCGCGGAGGTCATAGTGCGAATGCGCGCCGTTAGGGTGGAAGAGTTTCGCGCAGATGCTAGTTGCTAGAGATCTCCCACGCAGGGACTGTTAAACGAGGTATCCCACTAGCGGAGTAAAATACCCAGGAAAACCCGCAGTCCCGAGTTTGCAGCCAGCGACGAAGAGCCGCTCTAATAAACTGCAAAGGAAGATCTTCGTCGACATCTTCGTCGCGCGCTGAATAGAACTCTAGGCGCCAGTGGCGAACAGAGGGATAGCGTGATTCTTAGACTGTCTAAGAGTGTGGGGGTTGTATGGGCGAGCTGCTTCAGCTGCTGGGTTCGGCGCCCGAACTGGTACAGCCATAATGCAGCATAGAATGCAATTGGGAAGTGGAGGCGCAATTTTGTTAGAAAGATGGGAACGTAACAGTTATCCCGCGAGCGACACACATGACGAAGCGTATCAATGTGATTTCGCCGGAAATTTCCGGCGAAGAGACGATGACGACCTGTCTCAGGTCTGATGACCTCTCGATCGCGCGGAATCACTTCCCACTTCGTGCCCAATATCGTTTACCCGCATTAACATCATTTGTTAGATATATCATCACTGTCCATCCAAGGGGGGCGTCGCGTGAGATGATACACTCATGATAGAAATCCTGCAGGTGGGAGCGTCGGGGTAGGGTGGCGATGGCGTGAAGCGAAGGAGCGTAAGCGGAAATGCATATGTGCAATGCAGCCGTCGAGGAGTAACTGAGAAGTCCCAGATAGAGAACGACGAAAGTCGAATACACGTTGCGCTAGAAGTCCGCGACAAGAAGTGATGAAATCCCAGTCGAACGAAAATCTCGAGGACAGTCGACAAAATCACGTAGGGTAACGCTGTACCGATAAACAAAACTACTCCGTAACGATGCGTGCACTCAGCCGCGCGGCTCCATTCTCAAACCATCAAATTGGGCCTCCAACGCCCCACCAAGCGGAGGCGTTTAGCCAATCATGCTACCAAAAGTAGTGGAAGGTGCCTGGCGCACCATAACTTGATAGATATATAGCGCCAGTTATATATCGGGATACAATCATAATGCTTTCACTTTCGGTAATAATAATAGAACTAGTGTCGGATAAAACAGATAGCACGGCTTAAGCCGGAAACCCTAAACCTGTGACACCCGTACTAGCTTTTACCAATAATAGGGCCCTCGCTGGTGTCAGGAATGTTGATTAGTGACAATGGATTGGTTGGTGACAACCGCGCATCGGCGTATTTGCATATTTGCATATTTACAGTGCTATATTTACAGTGTCACACGCGTTTTCTTTCTTTTTTAACTTATACTACTACTTGCACTTTTCACTACTTGGCCTAGTCATCACCCACGGGAGCCTCGGATAAGACGCCCGGTCGAGCCTGTAGACGTGTAGAGCGGTGGTGTCAAAATCGGTGTCATAATCTGGGTAGTCGACGTAATTATGGTAGCGGCCCTCGTCGATATGGTCGAAGGCGTCAAATATGGGGTCCTCCACATCTCGGAGCAGGGGTACGGTAGCGCGAGTGTTGGGCAACAATGCCTCTGGGAAGACGACATTCAAGGTGAAGACGCCACTGGCATCGGCGGGCTGGTAAACGCCGGCCTCGGTCAAACCGACGCCATTGCACTGACGGGTGGCACGCGAAAAGGCGCCATATAATTGCCCATGTGAAAACACCGTCTTCGGTAAGTATAGCCCCACATGTTCTAAAGTGTGGCCTTGACTTTTATTGATCGTCATGGCGAAGGCGGGGCGGACGGAGAGTTGGTATCGTTTAAACGCGCAAGGCAACCCTGCGAGAAAGAATCAAGCGCACACATTTAGTTAACACTGCGAAGCAAGCGTAAAATATATGTGGATTATATGCCAACGGTGCGCACCTGTGAGCTCGGGCTCGGCGATCATCGGAATTCGACAAATCCACACACGTTTGCCGGCGTGTTGACCACCCAAAATATCGACATCCATCAAGCGGGTCGAAATCGCATGAACCACCAGACGCGTTCCATTCGAAAGGCCATTTGCGGATTCCAAATTGCGCAGAAGCATGGCAGGGGCTCCAATCTTGACCCGCAAGGTATGCAAGGGGGGAACCCGAAGGGTTAATGCCATTCATGAACTCGACAGGTACCATGTGAGCGTCGCTTCATCCAGAATTACGGAATCCGCACTATCGACACGAACCTCAGCCCCAGGAAGCATGGTCATGATTTTCTCGTTGAGCATGTCAACGGTGGTATTCAAGAGAGTCATAATTGTGCGTTTTGTGAGATAGTCGGGATCCGTGAAACGCGTGGCCACATCCAGAAATCCTTCGATGAGGGCGGTGACGGTTCGTCGGTCAGCGGGGAGACACATGTCATCACGCAGGAATTCTGATCCAACCCGGGCCGATGGCGGCACCTGTAAAACAAAATATTCTAAGGAGTGTGGGAGAATACGAAAATAAACCGAAATGTTTGCAGCGGAATGTAAAAGAATCCCACCGAAGAGGTCGGCGCCTGCGCCGATGCGCAACACCAGGTCGGCGAACAATTGCTGCCGGGCGGCGCCTTGAGCATCGCCGGTGGCCAACATGTTGGAAACGCGCATGTTGATGGTTAAGGGCAGGTCGGTGAAATGTTGCCAAAGACTCGATCGGGAGAGCACGGTAGCGGCGATGTCAGCGCGCGTGCCTCGGTAAACTATTGGCAGAACCTGGCGGAAGTCACCGGCGAGGAGAATGGTTTTACCTCCAAACAGAGAATCATACTCTATCAACCGCCGCAACAACCGGTCCACTGCTTCAAGCATATACCGATGTATCATGGATGCCTCATCCCATACGATAAGACGTGCTTGGCGAAGGAGCTCGGCCTCATCAGATTGCGCCTTAACTCCCATGCTAGTATGGCATATTTGGAGCAAATCTACGGAGTTTTGGCCACTATCCCATGGTCCTTGTGGGAGGACCATAATCGATTATGGTCCTCCCACAAGGACCAATGTTGCAAGAATTTAATTGGGCATTGGTTCGGATCTAGAAGGCGCGCCCAATGATTTTTAGTATCAATGGGACATATATCAATTACTTCGATGCTTGGTCCGGCCTGGATCCACCCAATATATCCATGGCGTTCGCATTTGCGACAAGCACCCTCAACTTTTTCAGATTGCATTTTTTCTGAAAATTCAAAAAGGCACAAAAAGATACGATATCTTCAATAATTTTTTGGGAATAGTATGTGCAGGCTACACCTGCGTCCATGCGATCATATCGATCTTATACACATGTCCCCATCATATTTGGGTCATACGTCATGTTGGAGTGCATATATTGGCCATCTCTAATGCTTATTAACAACCGTACACCTTTTTACTCGGTTTTTTAGCCAGAACGGGATAATCGGTGCAAACATGACCCATTATCCACGATGCCCGCTAGAGTGCATTCACAGTGTAGTAGGAGCGTATGGTGCTTAAACTTTTGAAGTATATCCATAAAATGATTTTTTGAAAGCTCAACATAAGCCATATGGGCAAGTATGTGAGCGATGTGCACTCGTTAGCTTGACGCGAAGTGAAAATTAGAAGTGCAAAAATCACAAAATCCTTATTTCACTCGGGAGTGATCAGCCGCCACGGTAAACGAGAGCTCAGATGGCGACTAGAGTGTGGACTATCCAACTAAGTTTTCATATTTGGTCATAAACTCAAGGTGTGCGACCATGCGCGGCCAACACCGCGCACCATGCAACCGCTAGGACGGTTAAAGACTATGGTCCTTGTGGGAGGACCATCTTTTTTTCGACGATTTCGATAAAAACATATCAAAAGCGCACCCTTTAAGCACGCCCCTCTAGCACACGCGTGGACGATCCTGTAGGGGAAATTATTCAATTGACTCATAGATATGATGCCAAAAGCACGTATACGCCTCAAAGATCCATGTGGCACTCATAATAGTCATCGCGCGTTGGTCCTTGTGGGAGGACCATGAATTTGGATAGCTCAGCTTGGGGTGAGGGGTCCGACACCGTGCAAAGGTAAATGGGGTATCCTTCGGGAATATTTTGGCCAACCCTACCGCCAAAAAATAGGTTTTTATGCCATGCACATCTGGACCCTAAAAGTCCAATTTCGGGGTCACCTAAGGGCAAAAAGTGTGTCCGTGTATCGCATTTGTTGCAAATGGGGGACTATAACCAATGCTATATGGGGTATGTAGCTTGTAGCACCCTAGTGTGGTTTATTTGAAGCAAATAACGCTAATGATTCATAATTACCAAGGGGGTACCCTGTACAGGAGACAGGAGGGGGTGGGATACCCCCAGATACCCCATATCAACATCTTGGTGTGTGTGTGTGTGTTGGTCTCCGTAACCCAGAGACCAACAGTTGTTTGGCGACGATCGGTCACATCGTATCATCTTTCCATGCTGCTTTGCATTTGGGTTGGGAATATGTATGCGTTTGTGGTATCTTGTCACGGCCCCGCCCTGCTCTTGATTTGCTTCTCACACCCACTGGGATGATGGTGGGCTGGTTTTTGTTGGCCGATCTCATGCCGTTCAGTGTGTATGTGTGTGTTTGTTTTAAAGCAAACCCAACCCTATCGATCTATAGTGCTGCTCATAAACTAAGGGGCAACGAAGAGCGAGCGTGGTGTTGCCGAGACTGCCCGAACCTGTTGGTCGCGCATCCGCGCATGTCACCTCGGTTCCATAGAAGGTGTGGCAGCGCGCGAGGTGGTTCGTCTGCTCCCATAAGGTATGGCTGTATCGAGTTCAATAAGGTTAGATGCTCTTTGGGTAGGGATTCTTCAAGGGCTCAAGGTCTCACGCAGCTCAAGTAGTCAAGTAGACTAGTGACACTATAGTGGTGTCACCTGCAACCCGACCGACCCAGTGACCAGTTCTCCTTTCGCCCACCTCATGGACCCTTCATCGATGAAGTGGGGCGCCCGAAGATTGCGCGAGAAGGTGACCCCCGAATTTCCCCAAAACTGCAGTATTTTTAATTCTAAAAATTCGGAATTAATTTCAGCCAATATTCGTCGAAACTGGCAAAATGCTGTGGGGGTCCATTTAGGGGCCATTCTGGGGGGTAATCGATGCCTATCGACTGCCCACTATGTAACCCCAAAATTTCGATTTCAAAATTAATGTCACTTGGGAGCGACTTCCTGATTTTGAAAAAAATCTTCATTCGACCCCCTCAGCATAACCCCTTAA
The DNA here is from genome assembly GCA_001247695.2 of Cymbomonas tetramitiformis. Classification (NCBI taxonomy): domain Eukaryota; kingdom Viridiplantae; phylum Chlorophyta; class Pyramimonadophyceae; order Pyramimonadales; family Pyramimonadaceae; genus Cymbomonas; species Cymbomonas tetramitiformis. Next base: position 49,539 of record LGRX02033265.1, read on the forward strand.
AAATGGGCATTTTTGCATGCCGCATGGTCAACGCGTCAGGAGTGGTACTGCATGACCCGACCCCCCCTTGTAAAATTTGACCTTGCAGTCGTCATTTGTATACTCCCTGCATATTCCGAATTGGTGGCAGTCGCATATAAGCAATATCCATGTGTGTAGGGGGTGCATTTTCGGAAACCGTGTTCGAAATCGTCAAAAAGTGCCCCATAATTAATGAGCAGGACTATAGCATAGTCCTATGACAAGGGCTCAACTTGTGGATGGTGCGTACACCTATCAAATGACTTGTGATGGACAACGCATTTGCATGTATGTTATTTAGGACCCAATGGACCCATATTACTAGTGGCTGCCCGTGGAACGTCCGGGCATGTGAGGCTGCGGCGAAAGGCGGGCATCTGGAGGTGCTGCAATGGGCGTGCGGGCATGGCTGCCCGTGGGACGCCCGCATATTTTTGTATGCGGCGAGAGGTGGGCATCTGGAGGTGCTGCAGTGGGCGCGCAAGCACGACTGCCCGTGCTGGGGCGTCCACACATCATGTCGAAGTGCGGCGGAAGGTGGGCATCTGGAGGTGCTGCAGTGGGCGCGCGAGCACGGCTGCCCGTGGGACGCCCGCACATTTTTGTATGCGGCGAAAGGCGGGCATCTGGAGGTGCTGCAGTGGGCGCGCAAGCACGACTGCCCGTGCTGGGGCGTCCACACATCATGTCGAAGTGCAGCGGAAGGTGGGCATCTGGAGGTGCTGCAGTGGGCGCGCGAGCACGGCTGCCCGTGGGACGCCCGCACATGTTTGTTTGCGGCGAGAGGTGGGCATCTGAATGTGCTGCAGTGGGCGCGCAAGCACGACTGCCCGTGCTGGGGCGTCCACACATCATGTCGAAGTGCGGCGGAAGGTGGGCATCTGGAGGTGCTGCAGTGGGCGCGCGAGCACGGCTGCCCGTGGGACGCCCGCACATGTTTGTTTGCGGCGAGAGGTGGGCATCTGAATGTGCTGCAGTGGGCGCGCAAGCACGACTGCCTGTTGGACACCCGCACATATTTGTTTGCGGCGGAAGGTGGGCATCTAGAGGTGCCGCAGCTGGGCGCGCGAGCACGGCTGCGCGTGGGACGCCCGCACATGTTTATTTGCGGCGGAAGGTGGGCATCCGAGGTGCTGCAGTGGGCGCGCAAATATGGCTGCCCGTGGGACGCCGACACATGTTTGTATGCAGCGAAAGGTGGGCATCTGGAGGTGCTGCAATGGGCGCACACCCATGACTGCCCGTCGGATACGGAATATTATTATTTTGGAATAGTAAAATGACAATCCTAGAATAGAAAATTAAAATTTTATTTTTAAAATGCAGACTGAAAATTTTATACCGTCCCTCGAAAAATTATTATAACAATGATGCCAAAGGGATATATGTATATCGGGAAATATTGGGGAAACGCGGGAAAAGAGCAAAAAAACGCGAAAGCGCTTCCAGCGAAAGCCTGTGGTCTCTATGGCCAATAAATACAAGTCGTATGGGAATCCTTTTGTTTTCCAGCCAATAATCTGGCCGCGATGTAGTGAATATACCAAAGGTTTATATTTACTAAAATATTTGTTGGTGAAATTCAATTTTTATATTTTCCATTCGCATATCCGTGGTATGATGACGTGTCTAGCCTCCGTCACGTGCTCACGTCGAACAAAACATAATCCGCTCACCTGTTCTCGCTCAGACCTTCACCTCAAGCTGCGGACCCGTAAGTCACTGTCCAGCAGATTGATGTAGAGGTCTGAGCAATACACCGCAAGCATCAAAACTTTGCATACTTATTTTTAGGTGTGTTAGGAACAACATGGTTTTTTTGCGCGCGAGATCCGTGCATAATCTGGGATCTGGAACGCCGCGCAAGGGAGGGGGTCATTGAACGCATCGAGTGAACGGCTCGACATACGCACCGCATGAAAGCACAATGCATAGCACAAGCGTACCACACATATCATATTCGCATAACGAACACGTTTTGAGCATTTGACAGCGCGCTGTCAGCCCTAGCAAAAACGCGGATGTCAACCGCGTCCACGTTTCCGCTAGGGTCTCGTCCCTCATCTGCGCGCTCGCTTGCAAGCAAGTATGCGCTGCGGATGAGGGAACTGACCAAAATGTTATCTCATATGTGTTATCTTTCAATATTAATTCGTACGGTCTAAATGGCCAACCACAATTCTTGCTAAGGGCCGGCGCGGTCATGTGGGTATGTTGAGCGGGATCTTAGGATTTTCGCGACTTCCAAAAGTAGTGAAAGGGGCCATCATTCTTTGCGAAGCGAATACCCCCTGACTCAGTAGAAATATGTGATAACACTAGATAGGAAAATTTTACTTAGATGAACACGTAATCTTAGAAATCTTCGCCTGGCTGTACGGGGTCGCTCACTGCGAGAGAGCGAGCGTTCCGCGTTAAGTTGAAATTACATAGTTAACAAATAACATCTGTACATCGCAAAATGCTCAAAGCGACATCTGCTGTAAAATGGGACAGTGACACTGCGAGTATCATACGTATGCCGTATGCGAGAGGTGAATCTGTCAAAAACCAAACCAAATCTTTTGCGTCTCAAAATGACATACCGTACAAAAAAAAGCAGTCATATGCCACCCAAGAAATGTGGCGTACCCCACTTCGACTTTTTCGCGGGGACGCACGATTAAATGCAGATATTACTACATTTTCAGTGCACGGTTCAGATGAATGAGATTATAGTTCCGAATTTCGCCCGTCTAATGAATCACGTAATGTATCCAAGACGTGAATGATGTTGCGCCACATCGGCTATAGAGTTGGACGTTGGACCTTTCCAGGCTCGTATGACCAGTAATAATCACGAAAAGGGAATATCTAAGGGGGGCTTAATGCGGCGGGCTCTCGTACTTAACACATCATGGGGTTTCGAGCGATTTCAGCCGTGAAAAATATTTTAATCGAACTGCCATATTCATCTGCGCTGGATTTCTCTTGCCATGTCAGTTGTGTCGGGAAAACGGTAGTTCCCAAATATAAATTATATACAAAAACGTCATAAATAATTCAGAATACCCAGCGCATTACGCGTTACAGCAGTGTGAATTTTATGAACCACTTTGGTGAGCCACTTTGGTGAGGCCACCTCACCAAAGTGGTTCACAAGTCCCGAGTGGGGAAACTATCATTCTTGAAAGGCGGACGAATTTTTTAGGCAGATCTGTATTCCAGAATTAAGAATTCAAATTTGTATTCTAGGATTGTCACTTTTCTATTCCAACCAAATTGTACACCCCGTGGGATACCCGCACATGTTCATATGCGGTGAAAGGCGGGCATCTGGAGGTGCTGCAGTGGGCGGGAGAGCATGGCTGCCCGTGGGACGCCGACACACGCATGTTTGTATGCGGCGAGAGGCGGGCATCTGGAGGTGCTGCAGTGGGCGTGCACCCATGGCTGCGCGTGGGACGCCCTCACATGCTGTTTATTGGTTGCGGGGGCAGGTGGGTATTTTGATATACCGTCCAATAGATAGAAATAATGGACATAGAACTTTGGGGGATCGGGAGAGTGATACAGAAAAAAGGGTCACCGCTAAAGATGTACAGCCGTGACTGGGTTTAAGAGTTTCGGACTGTTACAATGCTCGGGTCGGTGAACTGGTGACGATTTCGACTACTGCTACCCGAGTCAAACGGGCAAGCAAATCTAAAACCAAATGAGCCCTTTGGGGTGCGCACTATGATAGTGCGAACAGCCCCATGTTTACATGCGCCCGCCATACCGGCTTACAGCCTCCCAAGAATTGGCCGTTACTGTCGCCGTAAATATTTTACTTACTCCTACTATTTATTTTCAGCGATCTTTGGCACTTAGGATATGGAAGGTATATTCGTAGTCGTCCACCACGTTGCGCAGTGAATGTAATATGTTACTTTTCATTTATGTGTATCGCGCGCACGTGTGCAACACATTGAGGCTAATATGTAAATGTATATACCACAACTGGGGATGTCGAAATGGCACGAATGTCCAATGCTCGGTTGTACACTGGGATGTACCTAAGAGCTCCTGGGTACATCCCAATAATCATAATGAAAAGTCTACCGCAACTGTGAACTTCCCCCTCCTACAATACTAGGCTCATTTGTGCAATGGGGAACATGATTCAAAGGTGATGCGATTTCGATCGTTATTGGTGCTGGTATGCAGGCGGCGCTATACACTCCTTGTCAAGCATGTTGGGACGCTCGGGAAACAAAGTGAACACCTTGTCCGTGCGTGAGACCGCAATGCAAATGGACCAAAGAATCACCCTAATTCCACGATTTCAATTGCTGGCGTCTCATGAAAGCTAAACTTAACTGGGAATTCTTTTCAGCGGATAATTGCCCACTTAGATATTCGCACATTAGCCCTGTTCTTGCAGCTTTAACATCAGCAGTGTAATCTAATCATAAAAGTCCTTTAGACGTCAATTACAACTTTGCTTTGAAATTGTGGTCACAGTTCATGGCGAATTGGCAGCGCCATATTAAAGACCCGGATGTACATGATACACACATTTGAATTGCTGTGTACCTTGAGCTCTCCATGCATAGGAGCTTCTAATCAGATGATAAGCCAGGCAGCAAGCCCCCAAAATGGCACAAACTTCATCGACTTGGGCAGTGGTACATCATCACCCCAGTCCTTGGCAGATTTCATCAGAACAAACTGCCATCCACTGAACATCAGGATATCTACCAGGAAGGCGATGGTGACTCGATCCGTGGTGAGAAGTTGGGCAAAGTATTCATTACGCTCTGTCAGGCCTCCAAATTCCGGCCGAGCAGCAATATACCACCTGCATTCCGGTCATTCCGATGTGACATGTCATTGCACAGCGCCATCGACACATTCTACTTGTGCACGTACCACTGGGCCAATGCACATGAGTGGTTAAACGGAGCTCTGCTGCTGATGCGCAGAGCATAAGTGCTTGGATCTCCAACTACGATGCCATGATTAAAGGGGATCCTCAGGGGCTACTTTCCGAGCCTGCCTCATACATTCTCTGTGATCACAGCCGACTGCTCCACAAATCCTCAACCTTCTGTGGGACGAGACTCTATGGCGCAGAACTTCAGGGCACGCAAGAAAGCGCCTGCCTGCGCCGCCTTGAACCCAGAATGAATGCGAACATACGCGTAATCTCGTGAGTGGACGTATTGTTTCAGGGGCGGGCTGTGTCTGACTCTCGGGCAGATACCAGATGGAGAGCAGTCCAACACCGAGGCCGGTGATTCCGAACCCCCGGGCCAATGAGCTCTTCTCCCTCTTCTCATCCTCAGGCGGCTGTGAGCTGGCCGCTTCAGGAAGCTCCGCCTCCCTGCCATTGGAATCCGCACGGCCACATGTCCTCAGAGCACAATTCAAGCTTAGTTATTCAGCTCGCGCCCTCCCGCAATCTTCCACAGTATACTCCTTGACGCAGCATCGAGGGGTCCTCGATGCAGCACTGACTTTCCCCGCGCGTCGATGCTACACTGTGTAGATCTGCATCACGAGGCAGCAGTGACCAACTCTGGGCCTTTACGTGATGCAGGGTGCCCACTGTGGCGCGCCACTGAGCTTCTGCTCGAGACTCTGAGCCCCGCTGGCTGCCACAGCAGTGTATCGCTGTCGGCATGGTCGCCGAGCGTCCGAGGCCAGGTCTTGCAGCGGCACACCGCCACCCTGGAGTGTCCCCTCGAGCACCTCGTGCAAACTTCTCTTGTGCCCCTCCTGGGAGCTGCCTCATCGCTGTCTTCCGGGGTGCAGCGCAGCTCCGGTGTGCACCTGTTGCTTTGGCGCAGGGCCATGTAGGGGGTGAGGATGGCGTTCGTGAGAAACATCTCCCCGACCCAGAATTTGAGCGTGGGCAGATCACGATCGCCCTTGTCTTCGAGCAGTAGGGGCAGAAACATGAAGATGAACGCCTCAGCAAAGTTGAAGAAGCCCTGCGCACACCCAGGCACCACGCCTCACATAAAAGTCGAGTGCAGTTGAGGTGTCCCCTCGCCCCCCAAACTGCCGCTCTATTAGGGATTAGCGCTGCTGTGGCAAACAGGTGATCGGGTAGATCCATGATGAGCATTTTATTCCTCTTCGGGTAGATCTATGCTAAGCCTGGTCAGCAGATCTGAGGTTGTACTAAGAGCCGCGATACGGAGGAATGCGCACAGGCCCGATGTACCTCAGAGGTAGGATGGCACACAGGCGCTGTCATCAGGTTGATGCCAAGGGTGTTCAGCCCGGGCAATATGAAGAAGAAATTGGTGGACTCATCGATTACTTCCTGCAGCGTCTCTGGTCTTATCGCCCAGCCCGGCTCCCCTGCGCGTCCTCCGCACCCTACATTTCAGTGCCGCTGAGCTAATCAATCGAGCAAGCAGTGGCCCCTGCGACTGCATACGGGGACCACCAATGTCCTTCAGCCTGTCCTTCAGCCATCTCGCTGCACGGACTCTTGAGTTGCCGCGAGCACGCGCTGCCCGCACTGCATGCTGCGCCATATACAGAATAGAAATAGAAGAGGAGTGCGCGCATATCAGCAGCGAAGATGTGACAAGGCGCGGAGACAGCTGCACAATGAAAGGTGTAGGGATCCCCCGGCGGAGTGCTGCGGTGGAAGAGGCCTGGTAGGGGCCTGGCAGAAGGCCTCGGTGATGCGCAACAAGGACGCACAGGGAGGGGGCAGCGAGTTCTGCAGGAGGTCCCCGATCCAAGGGACAGCACATGGCAAGGATAACGAAGAGGGAGGGCTGCTCGGGATGGAGAGATGTACCTGGCACTGGGTTATTGGGTGGAGATAGCAGCAAAATGTACCTGCACAGCCATCAAAGATCAGATCATCGACGACCGAGCTTGATCTGGGGTCGCACTCATCCATCAGTTGATGTTGAATGGCAGGGCTCAGAGGTATATTCAGCCAACACCCTGCGACACTGGCTAGTCTCTCTGTCCGGAGGCACAATCACCTACCTTCGGATTGAGGCGGGGGCATTCGCCCTGTAATCCGACGGATGTCAAAGAAACACACCTGATACTCGATTAACAGGCTGGGCACACAGTCTTTCTATAGTAAGGGTCGACATGCAGCTCACCACGCAGGGAATGTGATCTGATAACGACCGTGAGACCTGTCTTATGTATCGAGGCCCTCCCGCCCCATGCATCGAGGCCCCGCCCGCCCGCTCTAGCGAGGCGCTCTGAATGCCTCTGAAGTGTGATAAAGCTCGCCAAGCATGACAAGGCCAACCTGATACCCAATGTAATGCGGCTGGCTCAATGCGACAAGCCCACCCAGGAAAACCGCGGTCCGAGTGATGCCCAGAGCGACAAGGCTTGCCCGATGCCCACGCCCACGAGGCCTGCCCAAGGCGACGAGGCTCCCACAGCCCCCCTCCCCATGTGTAATACACGGCCTGCCCGACATGACGATACAATGTGCCCTGCCAATGCAACGAGCCTCAATCAATGCGACGAGTACCGCATTATGCCCGATGTGATGCAGCTTGCCTGCTGACCAATCTGACAAATTCCACCTCGCGTTATAAGGCCAGACCGATGCCTGGATACATGGCGGCCCACCCGGCGCCCGATCCACCGAGGGTCCCGGTGCAAGGACGTCTGGCCGATATGAGGAGGCTTCCCGATGCGACGAGGCCCACCCGAGGCCCGATCTGACGAGGCTCGCCCAATGCCTGATACGACAAGGCGTGTCCGACACGACTAAGGCGGGCCCAATACAATAGGCCCGCCTGGCGCCCAATATTACGAGGCCCAACCCATATGCTGAGGTCTGCCCTCGTGATTGGTCCAGAACACTCAACCTCGTAGGATGCTAGGAGGGACGAGGCGTGCCGAGTGCACCGAGGCCTGCCAAGTATGACGCGGCTCGCTTGCTCTTTGTGCCAAAGCCCACCTACTACGACGAGACTCATCCAATGGCCCATCTGATGCAATGGTTCCTGCAGGGGGACCGTCCGATGCAATGGAGCCCAACAGTCTAGCCGCACAAAGGGCGTACCAGTAGGCAGCTGCAAGCCCCCAGAGTCCCAACGTCTTCGCACTGACTGGCCCCGGACCGTTCGATTTGCCTGTTTCAACAGTCCCTCCTTGCATCAGACGATCCGACCTTGCCCAATGGCAACCCCGATGGCCGCCAAGGAGACACCAGGCGGAGTCTCTTGCTGGGAGTGCTCGACCCAGCCTTTTGACTCGCACCAGTGGACAGTGCTCTCCAGAGCTGAACACCCGGAATTCTCGAATGCCTCATCCACCGCCTCCGGCCATTGGACAGCCCCGCACGCAAGAGCTGGACCCAGGTGCCTCGTTATTGCCAGGCGAGCCTCGGGACTTCCCACTGAAGCTGGAATAATGTGCCAAAGTGAACTTCGGCAGCAATAACACAAAAGGGCTCTCACTGCCTCGGATCTCATCGGCAGCTTTGTTACCTGATGCTGCAGCGGAAGGAGCAAGCAGACGCTTTACCAACGGAGCCACGAGCCTTATCACTGTAAACGCTGCATCCCCTGCCTGGAGACGCAACCAGCACCAGGCGCAGCCCAAAGTCAGAAGGCTTCTCGAGGAGCAAGAACAACCTAGTGGCCACTCAGACCAAGACCTGGATGCCGCGGGTCCCGATCCCTCAGCCAGAGTTCGCCACGTGGGATCTGCGAGCTGGGGAAGGACAATATCAAGGCCTGGCAGCAGATGCACCAGAAGGTGACGAAGACGAGCCCGGCTGGTGGTGACAGGGAGCGCCGCGCACCTTCAGAGGGTTCTCGACGATATCCCGCGCGAAAACGAGCTTGCCGCTTGATGGGGAGAGTCGGTAAAAGCTCACGCCCCGCCCGTTGGGGAAGGGGATACCCGCAATCTCCACATGCCACACAACGCCCTGAAACCCCCCGCCCCCGGTCTAGGTTACTCCGATTCACAAGGGGCTCTAGGTTGTGCAACTACTGAGGACAATCGGCACTACATAAATAGGTATACTAGTTTTTCGGGTGGCCAAGAGTGCACCCTGCCTGCTGCTGAATTCGTTTGATGAGACCAGAGGCGGGGGAATGTACCCACTGCGAGGGGGTCGAGAGGTGCACTCATCGATCACGAATAGCAAATCTTCGGGAATTCCCGTACACGAGTCGACGAAGAGTTGGCGCACGGCGGACTTCCCTTCGAAGAACTCGGGGAAATTGAGATCCTGATACACCACCTCGTCGTCAAGGAACTCGCAGGCCCCTTCAACGTCACGGGCGTTGATGGCGTCATACATCCCCTTGACGACTGCTTCCGCATCCGGGGAGGCTCTCCCTCGGCCCTTGGACTGCTGCCAGGGCCATTTGGTGCTTCCCGTGGAAGTGGCCTCACATCGCTGTGTCTGTCACGGCACAGGAGCGCAAGGTTTCAGACTTTAATTGCTGTGCACATCACAAAGCGGGCTTGCAGAACTTGCCTCAATGCAGGAGCAGTGCAGAGCCCAGTCCCGTGACAACGGAAGTCGGCCACTGTAGGCTTACTCATTCACGAAAGGCCTGGCGACGAAGATGCCACCTGACCATGTTTTAAGACTTGTAGAAAATATCAGAAGCCTGAAGGCGGGAACTGCGTTCAACAAGTTATAATCAACGCCGGAAGCTGCAAGAACAAACACTGTTACGTTGGCAGTGTCGAAACACGAGTTGTTTCAAAACTCCCCATCCAACATTGGAACAAAACTTTGAAAATACTGCCTCACCACGCGCAAACGCATGTGTGCGACATGCTAAGGTTCTGTGCGAACCGTAGGTGAAACGCAGAACTTTAGGCGTTCTGGCACACACAGCTGCACGACGGCAAAGGTAGCCCCAGTTGAAAGCGCGGATCGTGCTGAGTGTAAAAGAGGTCCTGAAATTGCGGGAAGAGGATTGTTCGGAGAGGATACCTTCGCACTTCTCCTTCGCGGAGAACGCGCTGGGAGAGAGAAGGTCAAAAGCCTGCTTTCAGCTGAGAGCTTTCGAGCTGCGTTAGGTAATGGTAGTTCACTGGACCTACACCAATATACATATGTATCCATACAGCCTCAGATCTTTCTACTCGACTTTTTGTGTATCGGACGAAAAAGAAACAAGTAAAATACAGCACAGCGCTTGGTACACCAGCGAAGTGAGAAAGAAAGGCAACAGCGTACGCAGCTTATGGCATCTAGTAGACGCGTGGAAACAGGATATACCGCGCAGCTTAAGGTATTATTCGCTTATCCAAAGTGGGTGGCCCCGGAAAATGAACCACGCAGCGATAAAGCGAGGAAGACGGTAAGTCGAGTATGCGGCTCAGGTTGCTATGCCGAAACGAGAAACACAGACTGTACTACACGCGGCTGTAAGCCTTAGCACAAAGCGGAAAGCAACGAGTAGACGTCGTAGCTTATGGTACAGCACTCACTTATCCGCTGTAGCGCGAAACGCGAAAAATAAGCATGCAGCTCAAGGTGCTGTAGCGCACACGGGACAAGTATGGTGTTTGTGTTCAAATCTCACAACCCACCTTGGAGTATGAGACAAACGGATCATACGACGTGTTTTCCTTGTTATAGTTTCAAATTTCTAAATAATAAAGAAACAAACCGTGCAGTTGGATATATCGCAGATGTGACTTCTAGGAACCTAAAATACGGAGCAGATAAAAAGTGAGCGAGGCACCTTTTCTGCAGTTTAAACCGTTTCGAACCTTTCAGCGCACACGAGCTTGTGAACTTTCCTGATAAGGCGAAGATAGAACTAGACCCCATTCTGAGTTTGCGCAAGATGAGCTAGTCAAAGATAATCTCTTTGGGAAGTGACCAGATGGTGATGGCCCAACACAGTTGCACAAAACGATCCCAGATGGCACGGAATACAGTCACTATTGTAAATCTCGACCTCTGATCTGCAAGTTCCATTTCCCCGACGAAAATGCGTATTCTCGCTTGTAACCAAGCTTTCCACTCCTTGTCGCGTGAGGATCGTGTTCAACTGTTCATGTGAGAGGATCATGAACACCAAACAATTTACAATCGAATGTGAGAAGGACACACAACGTAACAGCAGAACGCAGCGCCATTTGTGACTATTTTACTCGTCAAGCTCTCTGTGCGCGACGTGCCATGACCACGTAATCGTAAAGTGCACCATGCATTGCCACCTCGATCATGGGTATAAACAATATTCAAATCGTAATGTCAAATGTGCCAAACTCGAAACTTCAAACTACCAATCGTATCGAAATTACCAATCGTGTCATATGTCATATATCATGCATATGATTACATATGTGATATGATTGATATGCTACTCTGGCGTGGGGGGCCAGAGCCTTCGGATCGGTTAAATTTAGATGTTATGACTTAGGGTTTGTAACTGTCATGGAGTCCGAAGGTCGAGGTCTCTGAGCTTCTAAAATGTAACAAACCTCGAATAATCGAATCTCGATCGCTTCGGCCGCGGCTCAGAGACTCCGGTTCCGGAGTAACATTGACATTGACATTGACATTGACATTGACATTGTCAATGTCATTGTCACTGTCATGACGACTGCGACTCACGCTCGCGCTCGGCTGCGCTGCGCTGACAGTGACTTAAATTAATTTACCCCGGGGAGCCAATTCGCCCCCGGCTACCATACGCATACAGGGTCAAGGGCAGTCCCTATCCTAAAAGTTCCCCCTGCTAGCACATACATGGAGAATCCGACTAATCGCTTAATCCGACTAATCGCAAGCTGCGCTGACAGTGACACGCACGACTACGACTGCGACTCATCACTCATCGGGATCAGTCACAGCCGAGCGAGTGACACCGAGTACCTCGGTACTGTAGGGTTGCAAACGAAAGCGCAATTTATTAGTCATCCATGTACAGGATACACATACCGATACAATAGTCATAGTGTCAGCTTCACGCTTGCGCGAGCTAGCGCATACGATAGGATAGCGTCTCACGTCAGCTCAAGCGAAGGACTTCCTAACAGTCGAGTCGGAGTGACACCGCGTAGCTCTCGTCTAAATCACTCGACTGAAGTTAGTAAGCAGTGTCGCTGTCGTTCCTAAGAGTGGCCAATTCGAAAACGGAAGAATCCTGAATTTATATGTGAACGGCCAAGTTATAATAGTGAACGGCTGAGTCGCCATTCTCTCTCTAATTGACAAAGAAGGACGGATTACATACAATGGGGATACAATTCCTTGCTGTTGATGGAACTGACGCTGGGCAGTGGTGTCCTGACGGGAGGGGCGAGGGTACTCACATTACCTTCGAATCGAAAAACGAGCCTAAGTTAGATAAACTCGCGGCAAACTACTTGGGACCCGTATCGGCGTCACCTCAAGTGAGCGATCGTATTGCCAGTCCGTATAGAATTGTTTTGCCTGTGATCTGTGGCACCGTGCAAGTGATATTTTGGGAAACTCGTACGGATTTGATTTACCTGTATTCTATATAACACCGTAAGTAAACAGCGTTTCACGGAAGTTTGCTGCTGTACTTGTCGTGTATTCTGTTCAGGTCATTGTCGACGCGATGCTAGATTTTGCGCAAGTGAGCGAATCGGACATGGTTTACGACGTTGGCTGTAATGACGGTATATCTTTCGTTATTATCGTCCCCAACCAATATATCATTTGAGATCAGGTTTCGTTTTAGCTCCGTATCATATTTTCCCATGAAGGTCCGAGGATGCGATCTGAACTTTTGGTTTAAACCCGGGACATGTTTCGAGGATAGGTCGTGTTGTCATCACGGCTGCCGTCCGCTGCGGAGCTCGCGGTTTCGGTGTTGAATTAGACAAAAGGCAAGCTGATAAAGCTCGTGAAGGTGTTATCAAAGGTATGCTTCAAACTCTTCCTGTTTTGGCGAAACATGCACTCTTTGGGGTCGGTGAGACTCCGGTAGCAAACCCTGGGGCGATTGACTGGATTGTGTGATAGCACAAAGGTGTAAGTGAAGCACTGCGTACGTAACTACTTTTTCTTTGCCAGCAAACGTGCAGGATAAAGTCGAAATTGTACATGGCAACGCCTTTGATGTCAATCTGCAAAGCGCCACAGTAGTTTTCCTCTATCTGTTGCCCAAAGGTGATGTGCCCATATCCTGTCTCAAGTCTCTAGTCCACCTCTGTCTGTTTTGTTCTCGACGCTTTATTTTCCCTCATCCGAATCTTTCGGAGAACTCTTCGCCGATCAACTGTGTCCAATGTACATTTAACGCGTCAAAGGTCTTTGGAGGTCACTTGAAGAGGTCGTGGCGACCACCACGTAAGCCCGCGGAGCTCTAGCCGTGCTGTGAGGGCCTCCCTTAAATTTAAGTTGTGCTGAAGCTAGTTTCCGTCCGTTCGCCTCAAACCTATAGCTAAGCTCGATGAAGAAGTGATCTTCAGAAAGTTTTAAAACGTGAATACTCAGTCTATTACTATTACGCGTGAATACACAGCCTAAAACGCGAGGTCTCACTCTACAATTGGGCACCTTGCCGAAGTCAAAGCAAAAGTTAGAAGTGTGTAGATGTGACTGACGCGCAGGCAATCGCAAACTCACGCAAAAACTACTGGACGAATTGCGACCTGGCTGTCGGGTTGTCACCTACATCTTCAGGTATGTTACTCGAAACTCCATTAACAATACGCTGGTCGGTGGTGTGCGTGGTTGGGAAGTTGCGGTGCGTGTGTCGGTAGTGTGCGTGGTCGGCAGGCTATGATGAGTGTGTAGAGGAATTGTGTTATCGAAAGGCTGCGTCGCGTTTGTTGATGGTGCGTGTGGTTACAAAGCTACGGTGCGGATCTCCCCGTTGGGTGTGAATGGGAAGTCGTGATGCGGTTCTCCGTGTTTTGTGTGAATGGGAAGTTGTGACGGGTTTCTTCGTGTGATGTGTGAATAGTTTTCTGTGTTGTGTGTGACTGGAAAGATGCTACTTGGTTCTTCGTGCTGTGCATGACCCGGAAGTTGTGACGTTTGCATCACTAGGATGTGTACTGACGTTTACGGCGGTGGCTAGGTGCTAACCTATGTTCGCATACTTTGCGCCACTCGGTTATTGGCGTTGGTTTAGTTTCATTCCCGCCTCATTTGTGCTGACATATGTCGCACAGATGTGTAAACACACATACAATTGTGTGTTTACTTGCTGTGCATGCCATGTATACCCTCCCTGGGGGAAGGCTGACTGAAATTGATATTTCTTTTGCAGTTGTCATCTATTTGCCTTTGGGCACACTGGTAACATTCCAACTAAAGGAGTTTTCTTCTCAAATGCTGTTAGAGTGTATGAGAGAAAACTTTTTTGGAACGTTTCTCTTGGCTGACTCATAGCTTCACATGCAAACTATGGTGATTCTCAGCTTCTTTCGCAAATGATCGGGTCTTTTAGGATGGCCAGGCCGGGAGGCAAAAGAACAGAAGTGCGGAGTCGATGGACGGACCCCCCTAATATCCTTGAGAATAAAAACGGATAAATCTCGCATCAGGTCCTGAATTGACAGCTCAAAAACTTGTCCCGCTCTACTGGCATAGATGCCTATGAAATTACGCAGGTTCTAGTTCAACCATTTCTTTTGCACCTATAATCTAATTGCCGTGAGTGAGAGATGAGAGGCGCAGTGCACTGCGCCAGGACGCTCGCGGCCTCCACCTAGGAGCTGCCCACCTACGGTATCTCTCGTGATCGTTGGGAACATTTGTTGGCTGAAAGTAGGAGTGAATTGCCGAGGACACCTGAGACCACTCATAAAACACCACCTCTCGAGTAAGGCTCCCACAGCCATACTGCAGGTACAAGCGTCCTTGCGGGTGCTATGTACATGGTGCCAAAGGTATCGGTCCAAGCATGAGCCACACACACTGAGAGATGGGGGGAGCGCCCTTTAAGCCCAAGCACCAAATCAGATCAGACCAAACCAAAGCTCATTATCCGATCACTCGCGCTACATGACATTTACAAGGTCACGCTTCAAAAGTTCAAACACGCATGCAGGGCCAGCATCTACGTACGTTCAAATATGCGTGCAAGGCCTGCGTCTGTACGATCCATGGCATCCACGGACCCGCCGCCCCCCCACCTCCAGGCAGTCTGACCAAAAGAATCTGCAGGTGTCACATAAACCTGAGTTGCATGAGGCACTCCAACCGACGCCAGTCACCATATCGGCTGCACTATGTACCCACACCGGGGATCATAGAATTCAGCACACACACTTCGGGACTCTTATCCGGATTTTCCAGAGCTCACAAGAACGGGTTTCCCGAAGCCTCAAGCGCCCCTGCAACTGCACTGCCTGCGCGCTCGTGCTATGCCCTGGAAGCCGGTTCACCTCTGACCCCCGAGCTGCCTGAGCTATCTCCCCTCGACCAAGCCTGCGCTTAACACCACCACCCTGCTCCCTGCCTGTCCCAAACCCTAAACCCTGGTCGCAAGAGAGCTCGTCCACCCACCACACGTCCGGTGTTCCAAAGGGCTGTCCCAATGGGCCGAGAATGATGGGCTGAATTGCTTCCTTCTGACATTGTGCGCCCACCACCAAACTGTGACTGCAACCCCCTACCCCCGCCTCGAACTCACACTCGAATGGCAATAAAGCCCTTGCGCTGGACACCCTGCGAGTAAGCTGCGGTCTTGAGTAACGCGCTGCACACTTGCACTGCATCTGTCGTGCCGCACTGTTCCTACTTGGAGTCCCATCCCCACAGTTGCCTGTGTGTCCCGAGCCCTCCCAATGGCCGATAGTTCACCAACCGGTCGTCGTCCCGAAAGCTGCTCATCACAGTTAGTTGTGGTACTGCCAACAACCTTGCCACGTGGGCAGGGAAGCTGATGTGGCACTGTGTGTTGCTGTGCAACCTGTTGTAAGTGGCCATCGCTGTCGGGATGATACCCCGGGCCTTGAGGGGCCCGGCACGTGTCAACTTCTCCCGCCACCCTTCCACCTGCACCCCGCTCAACACCCTGCCCACCAGTCCCTCCCGTGCCATCAACCCCTTCAAGAAGCTGAGTCACCGGCCTCCTCACCTCAATCAAATTGCCCACCCCTTCCTCGGCCAAGGCCGTTGCCTGCTCAGGTGAGGCCCGCTCTGCCCCTCAGTCCAGACCCCACGCTCTGGCCCCGGCGATGAGAGGTCATCCCACTCTGCCAAGATATCCTGGACGCTCAGGTGTTGTGACGAGGCCGCCTGGCTGGGCCCGCTTGCGCCCACGGATACCTCTGCAGACCAAGCCTCAGCGGTGCCCTGTCTTTCACCCCCTGCCATCCGCAGAATCTCTGCTTCTTGCCGCACATCCTCCAAGCTCTCCAAGAGAAGTGATGCCATCCTTCCAGCGTCGCCTGCCCCGCCTTAAGCCTGTCCGGACTGCCCATGTTGCGTTCTCCCAGAACCTTGCGTCCCGCCACCATGCCCACTCTGCTTAGCATAGTCCGTCTCCTCAATTGCGTCCTCCAAAGCCCTGTCCGCCAGCGCCAACCTCTCCATCTCTTCCCGTCGAACCCCCTTCCCCTGGTCCAGGTTGGGGCCCGTACCTCCTTCACACCCTCTACCAACCCTGCGCGAACCACCCCAGGGCCCGTCGGATGATCAGCCTTGGGACCCCTCTGCCAACCCTGCGCGAACCACCCCAGGGCCAGGCCCGTCGGACGATCAGCCTTGGGACCCCTTGCCAACCCTGCGCCAACCACCCCAGGCCTGCCGGATGATCAGCCTTGGGGACCCTCTTCTGCCAACCTGCGCTGAATCACCCCAGGGCCCGTCGGATGATCAGCCTGGGACCCCCTGCCAACCCTGCGCTGAACCACCCCAGGGCCAGGGCCCGTCGGATGATCAGCCTTGGGACCCCCCTCAACCCTGCGCGAACCACCCCAGGGCCCGTCGGACGATCAGCCTTGGGACCCCTCGCGCGAGGGTGAACGAGAGCAGCCGGACCCTTTTCGTGGAACTTCCAAGTGCCCCCTCTTCGCCCCCATCCTCACCCCCATCGTCATCCACCTGCTCTTCCTCTCCCAAATTCTCCGCCATGGATCATCGATGTGTCTTCTTCAGGAATCCATCTGCCCCAGGCCCGAGCTCCCCTTACTGAGCCCCCCTTACACCAATTCACCGAAAGGTATCAATCAGTGCATATGTTACCGCAATGCTCTCCTCCACCTTTCTCGCCGCCGCCCCCGGGCCCATCATGGCTGCTCCAAGTGTGAATCTGACATAGTTGCCTCGCAGTGCCCACATCCATCAACACATGCTGACTGGGCCCCTCTGCATCCAGCACTGTCATGTCTGGATAACGGTTTGTGAGTAAGTGAGGTGGCTCAAATCGGAGCGTTGCACGATGACGCCAACGGGAAAGCAGACATAGCCACTTAAAAGAATCCTCTGCAGCTTGTGGTGAATGAAAGTGTACCAGTTCCCTCCTGCGACCTCCGCTCCCCCCGGCATGCCAACAAACCCTAAATTTCCTCCCAGACTTGCGCAAACCCAGCCAGCCACGCCGCGCTGCTCACCCTTGCCGCCTTGGTCAGGCCCATCGCATGTGAGAGGGTGGCCAACTCACAGCAATGCCACGCCAATCCACCGCAAGGCAGCAGGTCCCGCAACGCCCCCTGCATCCTCCTGGCATGCTCCTCCACTGCCTCCCGCATCATTTACGGCGGCACACCTCGCAGCCAGAACCCCAGCCTCGGGTAGGCACAGAAGATAAGGAGAAGCCCTTGGGCCTGCGCGTGCTCGAGCTTGTTCAAGATGGGCAAAATGGCACATCACTCCTCCACCTTCCTCAACATCTCCGCACTGACCGCCTCTGCCTTCCCCACCGGCACTCCCAAGACATCGATGAAGTCCAGTCCCGCTCACGCACCCGGCATCCCATCTGCGAAGCAACTGGTATCTCCCTCGGGCGAGAAGGCCGCCGACTTCACCGGCCGGATGTCAAGGCAATTTTTGTCGCCGCCTCCAGGTAAGTACCATATGCAAGCGCCGTTGCCATCCAATCGGAGGGCCCAAGAAGAAAGCGTCATCCAAGTAGGCAAAGACGATCACATTACATCCTAATGAACCTCCTGAACCCGGCCAAGTACAGCGGGCCAAGGTGTCCCCTGCTGCGTGCCCTCCTGACTTGACACACTGCATCACCAGCCATCCGCGCTCCCCGACTGAAACCTGGTTCGACCCGAAACAAAGGTTTGTCCATGCTCGGAGCTCCGGGAAGTCCCGTCCGATAGCCTCAAATACCGCTAGTTGTGTGTGGCTTATCCTTGGACCGACTCTTTGGCATCCCATAACCAGAAAGGACCGGCTGCACTATGTACCTCACCAGGGATCAAAGGCCTCAGCACGCAGTTGTGTGTGTGGCTTATGCGGGAAGTAATACCCGGATTCAGCATTGAGTTGCCCACAGTTGCACAGTCTCGCGTGTTCGGCGGTGATCGTACATACATACATCCATCCATGCGGCTTTGCATTGGTTTAGGTGTGTGTGTGCCAGTGGTATCTTTGGCACAGCCCCCCTGTTTCGAATGCTTCTCACATCCACTGGGATGATGGTGGGCTGGCTTTTGTCGGCGGGCCTCGTGCCGCTCAGTGCGTGTGTTCGATGACTGTGCTACCTTTCTGACGGGTCAGCCTGCAGAGGCCGTGACCCGTCGTCATCATAAAGTCCTCCGGGTCACGGCCTCTTGGAGGACTTTGCAGTTTGGTCTCTCTCTCTCTCTCTCTTGTCCAGTGCCACTGGGTTGTTACACCTGCCAGGGGACTTGTGTGTCCATCAATCGGGATGTGAGGCACTGGTACCTCGTTGTTTATGGGGACGGCACTGGTTGGAAATGTGTGATTGGGAGCGGCTGCCCCTGTGGTACCTCTCTGGCGGGCACTGCCCCTTGGGGAACGGAGCAGACTGGTCTGCTATCTCTGCAGGGAAAGGCAGGTTGGGGTGGCTGCCTCACTCTGCGTCCTCCCTTGATCTCTGTGGGGAGCGCCTCGGTGCCCGCTTCTGGTTTATGCTTTGATGCATCTTCCATCATCAGACCATAGGTTTGCATTCATCGACCAACAGGTTCCATTCCTCATACTATGAGCCACGGGGGGGCTAGCCACCAGGATCTGCTTACTCCACACCACCCTTGGGATCAACATGCGGAGATTGCGTTAAATTGCGCCATCTCACCAAATGTACGCGTGGCAGTGATTAGTACATACATCCATCCATACTGCATTGCATTTGGTTTGAGATGTGTGTGCGCTGGTGCTATCTTGTCACTGGCCCCGCCCAGTTCCTGAATGCTTCTCACATCCATTGCGGTGGTGGTGTGGGCTTCATGTCGTTCAGTCTGTTCGATGACAGACCCACCCCGCCCTTGCATGTGTTTTCATCCACTAAGGTGTTGGCAAGCTGATCTCAGTTGGCGTCGATGTGTCACACCACTCAGTTTCGAATTGAGATGCGTCACTCGTGTGCATGGTAGGGAACCTGTGACACAATTACCTCTGATATGTATTGTCGGTACACTTGTGGCAGTCATGCGCGTTGTTGGGACACGGCGGTTCGTTGGTCCAGTGTTGTGATGCGGATCTCGCTCGTGGATGCGGCTGCGGACCTCCATTGTGTACGGTGATTAGGAAGTAGTTGTATTGCATATTCTGGGAACTGAAGGAAGACCATTAATTGCAGGCTGTCAGAAGAATGGGAGCCTTATTTAAAAACAGTGCAGCCTGTAAATTCCTCCAAGAATATGGACACCTCCGGGATTTCGAAGCTGTTTCTTTACATTCTGCCAGACAAAGCATGAGATCCTGCTTCAGCCAATGCGATCATATGTGTGGACACTCGGCGCAGCGGCTCAATCCGGTGGTGCTGCGGTGCGTCCTATCTGTGGGCACGGCGACTGCACTCCCCACTCCAGTGGCATGCGTCGGTGCGGCGTGCGTCTACCCGGGTGCAGCGCAAGATCTGCACACTCTTGACCGAGTGCTTCAGGTACTCGCGAGTGCCTCGCCGGCTGTGGCTGACCGGTGGGATCCTGCGTTCTTCGACGACCTACTGTTTACTTTCGGCTGTACACTGTCTAGCATGGCGACATCCTTCTCTGGTGATTGACCTCACGGCCACACTCGTGTGACCGACGTTTTGTACAACGGCATCTTCAACCTGGCCGTTGACTCATTTTCATTTTGTGGCATGATATTTTTGCATCTTTCTTGGTATTGGTAGTGCAGCTGTTCGTGACCTTAGATTCTAGCTTGCACTTCCTCATTCTGCATCAACAACGTATCAGAATGGCACAGTAAGAATTGACTTTGCCTTGGATGATCCAAGCTCAGGCAGGCTGTTAGCAGACTAGCTGGTCAGCCCCTTCTGTTTGATTCGCCTAGCCTAACATTGCACCACTTCACTGCAGTTCAGTGGTGGTGTACTGGAATTTGCCCGGCAGCCCTCTAGAGAGTCTCTGTGCAGGCCCTGGGCAAATCCCCTAGACCTGAACTGTCTCGTGTGCATGTGTCAGTCAAACAGTCACATGTAGTTCTGATTGTGACTGCTTGACCGTACAGTGACACGGGTCCACTGGGTTTAAGGGTTTAGTCTTAGAGTTATTATTTCAGTTCTCAATATATATCAGCTGTAAGCCGACCTGAATATTTTGTCAGAGGCCATCGAGCTATATATCTTAATATATGTTTCACTAGCATGCATTCTGTACTAGGAACATGTACCTTTCCGCGAATACATGTGGAATACATCGGTAATACGTATTGCATATGTATTCTCCATTTACCAGAATGTCGGGAGTGCAGTACAGTTGGTCACTGTACGCCAGTATAGTACAGTCGTTGGTTACTGTGCACAGTATAGTATACCATATTCTGCGTGTATTCTCCATTTCCCAGAATGTAGGGAGTGAAGTACAGCTGGTCACTGTATGCACTACGCAGTATAGTACAGTTTGTTACTGTGCAGAGTACAGTACAGTACAATGGGTCACTGCACATAGCACAGTGCATTTCGTTCGGCGGTGTGATCGGTGGTGGGAATGCGGACTACAATGCAGGCTACAACACGAATAGCACCTAGCTTGTACGATTATGCGGTATTGTAAAACGGTTGTAACACGGGCAACGCAGTTCAGCGTGACGGACCTCGGCTCTGCACTCGACGAGTGGGAACGCAAGGTTGCGATATTGTGCGGGTGACGTGGAGACGCAAGGCACAATGAACAGGATACGACAGGGTGGCGCGCGCTTTAGAGCTGGTTGCACAGAAAGCCATATTAGTTGTTGCAGGGGATTGAAGAGTTAGTGGTCTCTTTCTTGGTTTACATTCCAACACAACAGCGCAGTGAATGTCAGAACTCGAGTCTCATTCAGTCGGGCAAAAGGGCCCATATTGGGACATGTCCCAATATGTGTCGGACACATGTTGGGACACTTTGACACATATTGAGACATGTCCCAATATGTGTCCCTACTGTCCCAATATGTGTCAAAGTGTCCCAATATGTGTCCCTACTGTCCCAATATGTGGCAAAGTGTCCCAATATGTGCCTCGATCGTTCCAGAGCATGACTCGACCATTCCACGTGCGAATACTATCTACGTGGCATTAATTTTACACAGAGTGTGTTAAAATCTTCGACAGCTCGGTTCCATAGGCATTTAAAAATCGGTTATGTCACGAAAATATATATTCTCAAGGGGGGAAGTCTATAAATAAAACGGTTGACAAATAAATAAAAATAGAATATACGGAATTTCGCAGGGAATGCTGGGCGGGGACAGGGGGGGCTTAAAATAAATTCAAAATCAGGTCCAGTGGGAGGACACCCCCTCCGCGATGACCCCGTAAAACTTTTTAGGACCACCCCGTAGACCACGTAGATAATATTCGCACATGGAACAGTCGATTCATGGTTTGGAACGATCGAGGCACATATTGGGACACTTTGACACAAATTGGCCCAATATGTGTCAAAGTGTCCCAATATGTGTCAAAGTGTCCCAATATGTGTCAAAGTGTCCCAATATGTGCCCAAGTGTCCCAATATGTGTCCAAGTGTCCCAATATGTGTCCAAGTGTCCCAATATGTGTCCAAGTGTCCCAATATGTGTCGGACACATATTGGGACATGTCCCAATATGGGCCCTTTTGCTTCAGTCGGTGCAGTATAGCTTACGCAGTGCCGGTCAGTTCTCTTCAGTCGTTATAGAAGCAGTTCTTGGTGATTCGGCAGTTCAGCAATTCAGCAATTCAGTCAGTTAAGCATTTCAGCGTTCAACATATATCGTAACAGATTCACTCATTTAAACATTTTTATTAAATTGGTGGGAAATCCCACTAAGTTGCAGTGTTCCTACAGTGCGTGTTGGTACTTGGAAAGTCGTAACGACAGTGCGTGCGTGCGCGCGCGTGTGTGTGATAAGTTTTTAAAAAAATTCTCATCGAACGTGTGGCCATAAGCTTCGCAGACGATATGGTACACCGCATGACCGTGAGGACGGACATAGGCAGCATACGCGGCGGCTCCTTGGTAGAAGACCAACCAATCATCATTAAAGCATCTTGTGTTGCCGATTGGCATCTCTCGCCCGTGCAGCATACTGGGTGTCATACAACTGGACAACGGGTTGGTTGGCCGCATAGAATCGCCACTGGTCGTGGGCACGACCGCACGCGGAGTGCCATCTGCAACGGTTACTGGCGCTCTGGAACTTCTTGGGCGGGACGAGGGAGTATTCACGCTGACATGTGTGAACGTCATTCATGTTGGCACCTCCGATGTGGTGGAAATGCGCAGTAGCCATGCCCTTGATCTTCCTGGCCACAGTATCAAACCCCTCGGTCTCGTAAAATAGGTTTGCCGAAAGCTCGATCGTGTGCGGGCAACGATCGCATCCTTTGCACCATACTCTTTCCAACACACCAGCCACTCACGGCGGCCTTTACTCCACCGCGCATGGTGGTGATGATGTCCTCAATAAAGTACTCCTCCAAGCCGCTAGCGCTGTCGGCAAAATGCCTGCGGGTTCGTTGAATCCCGCCCTTCTTACCGTCCACAATAACCGAAACCTCTGCAGGTTCGGTATCGGTTGTGCCGATATTCCGATATATCGATATATCGGAATATCACAATCGATCGATTACCATGGGTGTTAAATTGGAATCGATCGATTGATAGGGGTAACGAAATCGGAATCGATCGATTAATAGGTGTGGCAAATCGGAATCAATCGATCAACAGGCGTGCCATATCGGAATCAATCGATCATCGGGCGCAGAATATCGGAATCGATCGATTGCGATTTGCAATTTGCACAATCGATACTGTATTTGAATATTCGATTTATATCGGAGTTGGATATAGTGAACGATCGCGATTACACATGCGGATAATTTCGTATTTTTAAATGTGAATTTTCATAAACGAAATTCCGTAATATATTGATATTTGGGCAATTGTATATAAACATAAATGAGGAATAAATGTATAATTATAATTGCAATTGTATTTATACATACATACATACATACATACATACATACATACATACATACATACATACATACATATGTATGTATGTATGTATGTATGTATGTATGTATGTATGTATGTACATATATAATGTCGTGATATCGTACTTTATAGATATAAATCGCAATAAGTTATTAATACAAATTTGATCATCATGAAACATATTTATAATATAAAAAACATACTTGCACCACCACGAATCTCGTAATAGTACTAGGCGGATCGATCTCAAAAAGAGATTTCCACTAGGCCATCCGACCGTAGGATCATGTGCGCGACAGTGCTTCGCTTTTTGCGTCCCAACATGCCATGCCATAACGCGTGGGTGGCGTCGCGGTGAATGTACGCGACTGCAGGGCACTGTCATCGCTAGCGTCTGGCGATCGTGAGATCGGAAGTTCGTCTGTGTCGCCCGTTGGGATTCGCGCTTTGCTGCTGCTGATTAAGTAAGGTAAGTAAGGTAAGTAAGGTAAGTAAGGTAATGTGGCCAGGTTCCAAATCATAAGGAGCAGAGGTTAGTTGGGTAGGAAAGATGATTACACTTCGAGTACCCTGGGTTCGACTCCGAGTGGCGCCGCGACCATTTTACTCATGCGTCATGGACAGGGGCGGGGGCCCGAACGTTCCCTTACGAAGGAATCTGGCATCCAGGACCCCACTGTCAGCGTCTACATTTCGCGTCTGCATTTTGCGTAGAATGTAATGCAATTTCATTGCCGACATTCCGATATATCGATATCAATTACCGATATATCGATATTGCCAATGTATCGATATATCGGAATTCTGGTGAGTTTATGGGTATCGATCGACAGGGCTTGCCAGTTGATCGGAATCGATCAAATGATGGTCTAGAAAAATCGAAATCAATCGATGAGCAGTCCGGAAAAAATCAGTATCGATCGATCGATAGTCTAAAAAATCGAAATCAATCGATGCGCAGTCAGAAAAAATCAGTATTGATCGATATGTAGTCGAGAAAAATCGGAATCAATCGATAAGGCAGTTTACAACCGATACCGAACCTTGCATATAACATGTGTTCATCACACATATAATATGCCTGCAACGCGTCTGCAACATGTGTCCAACATGCGTACATTGCGCCCATGCCATGCATATAAGCGTGCCTATAACATGCCGTTAACATCAATATAACACAGTGTTCTAGACGTGTTATACATGCGATACACATAATCCATTAACACGTCTGTAAAACTCTGTAACACTAGAGGGCTCACTCGACACCCGTGTTAAAGTAGTGTTACCAAGAGTGTTGCACACGTGTTAATGCGTGTCAAGGCATGTTAAGAATTGTGTTAAAATGCAGTTTAACACGTGTTTAACACGCCTATAACACGTGTTTAACACGCCTATAATACGTGTGTTAAACGATGCTAGGAACATAGGGCTATATACGGTAAACCGTGACGCAGCAAGACACACAGCGTCACACGCCTTAGTTCACGTGGGGTCGGCCTAATAGACGAACCTTTTTTGAAGTGACATATGACCGTATTTATAGAACCCCGTTTTTTCTCTCTCGAACTTATCGCCTAGGAGAAGGTGGGGGGGAGGGGGGAGTTGGGACTTCGCGGCGTCTCCGGAAAATCCCCATACTTAATAACCTCTTAGCCGGTAGCCGGTACGATATCGTAGCAAACCTCACGTGGTCCTCGTGGTTTCGCATGCACGTGTGCATGCTCACTAAACGGGGTTGGCGTGAACTCTATACATGATGCAACCTAGGGCATGCATGCATAGTGAGCATGCACGATGCATCACTCCATGACAGATTTGTATGGGATATATGCACACACTCATCATATCCATATTAAGGCTCGGTATCGGTTTGGCCGATTGTCCGATTAATCAATTAATTGTGATCATCACAATCGAATTTGTTTGAAAGTTTTGCACCCTTTTATCGAATTCGTTGGGTTGGATCTTTACAACCTACAATCGAATTGGTTTACAGTCCAGACACCCAGAATCGAATTTGGTTGACGAATTTAAACCATCTAACGAATCGGGTTCGAACTATTCAGCGAGGTATCGAATTGGGTTCAAGTGTCAGCACCAAGACTCGAATCGGTTTGGTTATGTTCCAGTCGACCATGGTCGAATCGGAGAGGGCGGGGAAGAAAGAGGAAGAGGAGGAAAGGCACGTGGTTGGTGCCACCCTTCATGCAGCGACGGCTTAACAGTTACATGGCAGCAACTCGTACTGAATAGCCGATTTTCAGAACGCAAATACCGAATTTCTCTAAAATCTGCGTAACTTTCATTTTACTTGTCGTGTCGGGTTGATATTTCTTGCACATTAAACTTTGATTCAATTCGCCAACACTAACCGCACTATATTACCGGCAAGTATGGTTGATTAGTGATTACCGGCACACGCCGTCTAATATGGCATGTGCGCCGGTTCGAACCGGCGTATTGTGTTTACATACCGGGGTTGGCCTTGTGAATACTTGAAATGTGTAACATTGCGTTTATTGGGTGCGCCCATAACGTTCAATCGAATATCATGTAATATAATTTGCAATTCCAGAGAAGTCGCTTCCCTTCGAGCCGATGTCATGATGGGTGCAATTTTGAGCTAAAACGCTTAGGGGACGTAGAGATGGGTCTAGTCAATGGAAATACCAGGTGTGCCTGGACAAAATGCCAAACATGCATTTGGTGCTCATAAACGTGAAGACATATGCAAAAGCTGATATTCATACTGATTTTCGATTGATGTCATTTTAGTGTTAAGAACGTGCCAGTGTCAGCAGCCCAGAAGCCCATAGAAAGGGATGAGCTAGATCGGTATCCGGCGTTCCCATAGAAAGACCGGTTAGATCCCGACTTTGACTTGTTAGGTTATTGGAAAAGGCAAAGCGCTTCACTGCCGAATGTAGCACGTATGGCTAGGCAGTTTTTGGCCCCTCCTGCAACGTACCCCTGAAGGACAGAAGGAGTGGAACGTGTGTCTAACCGTGCTTGGCGGATGCATGGGGATTTGCAAAAAGCAGTCAGTGAGTGCACATTGAAGCATTCGCCGAAGGTAGCTTTGAATTTATAGGTAAGTATGCCAGCTGATGTGCCTGGGAGCAGTGGGCGTTTGTGAATGCCCCTGAAATTAGTAATGGTTAGCTATTGTGGCACTAATCATTGCAAGCGAATCGGTTTAGTTATGCTGAACCCGAAATTGAATTTGTGTCGTTGCGATGAAGCTCGATAGTGGCAGCAATCATAATATGGTCGGAGGGCTCATTCGCGTTCGGGAATGGCCCGTCTGTCACAGAATCGCGTGTTGGAAGCCCCGAAACCTGTACAAACAGCATGACTCTCAGAACTTTCTTTTCGTTTCAGCTCCCTACCGTTCGCCAGTGCATTCTGTCACAGATTCCACGAATGCAACCAAACAGCTGCGGCCCCTTGGCTAGTGGCACCAGCAGCCTATGCAGAAGTTAGTTTGCCAACTTTCAAGGAAGAAAACAACAGAGACGAGATGCCATCTCCTCTGGTGGTCAGATTGTCACGAAACTCCATGCTTGCTTCATCTCATCTGCTCATCTGGGCCGGGGGCATATTGGTGAACAATGGACAGTGCAGATCTCCGCACCTCTTTCACAATCCACCAACGCGCGCTCACAAAGATGTAATCAAGAGTGCCGATGAATGGCTCCGTGTCCGCCTTTGTCTTGGCATAGTTTGTGAAGTCAGGCTCACAGCCCGTGGCCTGCAGGTCCGACCCTCGTGCCTGCTGTCAACCTGGCCTGGCCGACCCAGCACTGCCCGTGGCCTGCAGGTCCGACCCTCGTGCCTGCTGTCAACCTGGCCTGGCCGACCCAGCACTGCCCGTGGCCTGCAGGTCCGACCCTCGTGCCTGCTGTCAACCTGGCCTGGCCGACCCAGCACTGCCCTGCAGGTCCGACCCTCGTGCCTGCTGTCAACCTGGCCTGGCCGACCCAGCACTGCCCTGCAATGAAGCCCCAACAGGGGAGGCGCGGGAAGGGAGGGCAAGGGAGGAGAGCACACTAGAGCATAGGCACTGTAAAGTGGCGCCCCCCCCACAGGTGACCAATTTGTCTTCCTCCGCGGGGGAAATGTCGGATATGCTGGGTCATCCTCCGCCAGCTCTCCAATTGTGAGAAGCTTGTAGAGGGACTCCGACCCGTGATCGTCAACGGGCTTGATGTTGAAGTCCCCTAGACCCGCCCACCCTCGTGCACCAGCCGCCGCATCAGAGCCACTCGGGCTTAATGTTGAGGTCCCCTTCGTCCCTTCCACCCTCCCACACCC